>PVIW01017049.1:0-15012 GCA_004026585.1 Noctilio leporinus | reverse complement strand
TTCCTTCCTTCTACTTGCTCTGGGCTTTGTTTGTTGTTGCTCCTCTAGTTCTTGCAGCTTTGTGGTTAGGTCATTTTTATAAACTTCTTGTAACCTTTTTTGGAAGGCCTGTATTGCTATAAATTTCCCCCTGAGAACTGCCTTTGCTGTATCCCATAGGTTTTGGGCTGTTATGTGTTCATTGTCATTTGTTTCCAGGCACCTTTTGATTTCATCTTTTTTTTTTTAATTAATTTTATTGTTGTTGTATTACATCCATACCTTTTTTGCTCCCCTCTGTCCCCCTCCCCACCCACCCATTCCCCCCAAAGTCAATCCCACCTGTTGTCCATGTCCATGATCTCATTGTTGACCCCTTCATTGCTTAAAAGCATGTTATTCAGTCTCCATGAGTTAGAGAATTTTTGGTTTCTTCCCTTGAGATTGGTTTCTAGTTTCAAGCCATTGTGATCTGAGAAGATATTTTGTATGATTTCAATTTTCCTGTATTTGTGGAGGATTGTCTTGTGACATACCATGTGGTCTATCTTAGAGAATGATCCATGTGCATTTGAGAAGAATGTGTATTTTGTTTCTTTGGGGTAAAAGACTCTGTATACATCAGTTAGGTCCATTTCCTCTAGAGTGTTGTTCAATGCCACAACATCTCTGGGGATTTTTTGTCTGGAAGATCTGTCCATTATTGATAGTGGGGTATTAAAATCCCCTACTATTAATGTGTTGCTGTCCATTTCTTTCTTAAAGTCTTCCAAGATTTTCCTTATATATTTCGGAACTCCTATGTTGGGTGTGTGTATGTTTATCAGAGTTATTTCTTCTTGATGGATTGTTCCCTTAAGTATTATGAAATGTCCATCTTTGTACCTTTTTATGTCCTTCATTGTAAAATCTATTTTATCTGAAAGCAGTATTGCTACTCCAGCTTTTTTTTATGTTCATTTGCTTGATATATATTTTTCCATCCCTTCACACTCAATCTGTGTTGATCTTTTGTTCTGAGGTGGGTCTCTTGAAGACAGCATATATGTGGGTCATGTTGGCTTACCCATTCAGCTACCCTATGTTTTTTGATTAGTGCATTTAATCCATTTACATTTAAGGTGATTATTGATTGATACTTACTCATTGCCATTTTCTCCCTTTGTGTCTGTATTCCTCTTTGGCTTTCTCTGTTTTTTCATTTTATTTGTTTACTTATTTTTATAGCAGACCCTTTAGCATTTCTTGCAATGCTGGTTTGGTAGAGATGTATTCTTTCAGTCTTTTTTTATCTGGGAAGCTCCTTATTTCTCCTTCTATCTTGAATGAGAGCCTTGCCTGGTAGAGTATTCTTGGTTGCAGGCCTTTGTTTACCATGACTTGAAATACTTTTTGCCATTCCCTTCTGGCTTGAATTGTTTCTGTTGAATAATCATTTGATAGCCTTATTGGAGCTCCTTTGTATGTTATTTGTCTTTTCTCTCTTGATGCTTTTAGGATTCTCTCTTTGTCTTTGAGATTAGTCATTTCAATAATAATGTGCCTTGATGTTGGTCTGTTTGGGTTGATCCTCATTGGGACCCTCTGTGCTTCCTGAACTGGATTCATGTTTTCACTCATCATGTTAGGGAAATTTTCTATCATGACTTTTTTGAACAGGTTTTCCATTCCTTGTTTCTCTTCTCCTTCTGGTATCCCTATCATACGGATATTGTTACGTTTCATGTTGTCCTGCAGCTCTCTTAACCCCTCTTCAGTCTTGTTTAGCCTTGTTTTATTCTCTTGTACTGTCTTGGAGTATTTGTCTACTTTATCTTCCCCCTGGCTGATCTGGTCCTCTGCTTCCTCTAGCCTATTGTTGATTCCTTCTACTGTATTCTTCAATTCAGAAATTGTATTCTTCATTTCCTCCTGGCACTTATTGAAATTTTCCATGTCCTTTTTCATGCTGTTGTAGTTCTCAGTAAGTTCCTTGTAACTTCCCTGGAGTTCTTTGTAGTTCTCCTGGAGTTGTTTACAGTTTTCTTTGATGTGGCTGAGCTCACTGAGCTTCTCTATCATCATTCTTTTGAATTCCTTATCTGATATTCCAGGTGCCCCTGTTTCATTTTGTATTCTTTCTGGGGATTCTTCCTTTCCTTTTGGTGATGGACTGATTCTTTTTTTCCCCATTTGGGTGTCTGTTCTTGCTATTTATTTATTTATTTATTTATTTTTGTTCTTTCCTTGGGTTAACCTGCTTTGCTTCCTTGCCTTAGTTGAGCAGCACCCTTCTGTGATAGCAGATTTGTGGAGTTCAATGTTGCCGTCTCCCAGATTTTCTCCACTTGCTGTTCTTGGTGTGTCCTTTATTTGGGCTGTCTGGTTGTATTCTGGGCCTGTGGGTTGGAGTTGCAAACGTGCTGTCAGTGCTCAGGCTGCCTTTGTTGAAAGGGGCGAGGTTTGCTGCTGCTATGCATCCCGGGTACCGGAGTCACGGCTGCGGGCAGAGTGGGCTGCTGCTCACTCCCTTGGTCCTGGCAGGCGACTGACTGGCTACTCTCTTTCTTCCCCTGGCTTCACTTCGGGGTTTCCTCTGCACCCCGAGGCTCCCTTGGCGGGATTTTCGGACTGGAAGACGGGGAACGTGATCCTGCCTTGGACTCAATTCCACCGTGGCAGGGAGGGAACCTGATACAGCTATTATTGAATTTCATATTTTCCTGTGACTCTCTTAAAATGTTTTATTTCTTGTTTAGTCTTTTTTCATTGTGTTGCACCCTCTTGGAATATTTTTCTACATTGTCTTCCAGCTTGCTGATCTGATCCTCTGCTTCCTCTAGCCTCCTGTTGATTCCTTCCAATTTATTCTTCAATTCAAAAATTGTATTCTTCATTTCTTCCTGAGTCTTATTGATAGTTTCTCATCCTTTTGAATGGTGATGTAATCTCAGTTAGTTCCTTGTTGTTTCCCTGGAGTTCTTTGTAGTTCTTCTGGAGTTGTTTGTAGTTTTATTTGAGCTCACTGAGCTCATTGATCTTCTCTATCATCATTATTTTGAATTTCATAACTGCTTGTTTGCTTGCCTCTGTGTCATTTAGTGGTCTTTCTTTGGGCTTCCTCCTTTCCCTTCAGAGATGGACTATTTCTTTTTCTCCCCATTTTTATGTTTTATAAACATAAAAGTCCAATCAGACTGTGATAGGCTGCTAGGCTAATGCACCACTAGCCTGGAAGGATTGATTCAGTTTTCATCCTATTCATCTGTGATCCACTGTCCAGCTCTGATGCAGCTTGGGTGGACAGATTGATTCATTTGTAGATCATTGAATCCATGATCAGCTACCAATCTTAGGCCTTGCTGGGCTAGACAGAGAGGTTCAGTTATAATCCCATAGATCTGTGATCAGCTGCCAGGCTCAGGCAGCAGTTCATCAGACAGCAATGTTCAATTGTAATCCAAAGAATCTGTGATCAGCTGCCAGGTTAATGGGCCACTGGGCTAGATTGAAATATTCAGTTGTAGTCCAATTAGTTTTTGATCATCCACGAGGCTCAGGTGCCACTGGGTGGTATAGACAGCTTCATCCTTTTACCTAAATAACCCTTCACTTTTGCAACTGTGAAGTTTATATTTCTAATATTTCAATTATTCTTTTTTTTTTTTTTTTAAGATTTTATTTCATTATTTTTTAGAAAGAGGGGAAGGGAGAGAGGCAGAGAGGGAGAGAGACATCAATGTATGGTTGTGTTTCACCTGCCTCCAGCCACAGACCTGACTGGAGACCTGGTTTGCAACCTGGTTATGTGCCCTGGCTGGGGAATCGAACCTGCGACCTTTGGGTTCGCAGGCCGGCGCCTTAACCACTGTGCTACCAGCCAGGGCTCAATTATTCTTAATATTATAGAGTTTTACTACTAAAGGATAATAGATTAATTATTATAGTAAAATTCCCAATTAACTGGTAAAGAAAGTGCCATCCAAAAAAGTTAAGGACTGTGTATTGTATTCAAATATTTAAAAAATGCCTGAATGAGCCCTGGCTGGTGGTACAGTGGATAAGGTGATGTCCTGTAAACCCAAACATTGCTGGTTTGATTCCCAAGCCAGGGCTCATAAGAAGGTTGCAAGCTAGGTCTCCAGCCAGGTTTGTAGCTAGAGTCAAGTGAAAAAAGGCAACTATACATTGATGTCTCTCTCTCTCTATGCCTCTCTCTCTTCCCCTCTCTCTAAAAATAAATATAATAAAATCTTTAAAAAATAATACTAATAAAATAAAAATGCGTGAATAATAATGCAATTTTTATTGAGCTATATCAGTAAGACTAATGAAAAGCTTTGAAGAGAATATCTCATTTAATCCTGATAACAAGTGACTAAAATAAGTACTGTACTTCTTCCTTTTCAAAGTTGATAAAATGGGAACTGAAGAGGTTTGGTTAGTTGTCCAAGGTCAGGAAGATCCAGAGCCAGTGTATAAACTCCAGTTTGATTCCAAAACTTATGACCTATGCTACTTTTCATATTATTTTTATTTGTTTTTAAAACAAAGTGACAAAATAGGGGAATACAAATAATCTCTTTCTGACTAGTCTTGAATGCAAGTTAAGTTGAAGGCATTTGCTCTATCTAGACTTTCATTGGTGACCATGACAACAAGAAGGGAAGGCAATTCAAACCTCATGCTTGTGAAGCTTTAGACAAATACTTCTGTAAGGCCATGATCTATTCATCTCAGTTGAAATAAAAATACAGGCTGAGGAATTAACTGAGGGCCATGTGGCTTGATTTAAGGAGCAAACAGAGACAAAATGTGCAATAGACATAGAGACCCCAGGACTTAACTTTTATATCCCAGTGGAATAATTAAATTAGCAAACAAATCTTAGGAACTTTATTCTGAAAGACCCAACATTAATGGATTAAAATAACTTTAAAATTGTGTGAAAGATAAATTCAATTTATTGCTCATTAATTAAATACAAAGCAACTTCTCTCTTTATTATTAAATTACTTCACATTTTATTGTAATTTATCTATAGTAATTTGAGGTCTTCTGGGTTTAATGACTTGAACAGTCAACTTTGATTTGGAAATAATATGACTTCTTATTGGGGGTGGATAAGGAGGGTGAAGAAGGGGAGAGAAGAGGGGGAAAATGAGATGAATAAAATATAACAGCAATAAAATAAAATAGAATAAATGACGTCTTTGGATACTTCTAGATAGGAAAATGTCCTCCACAAATAAATAAATCACTCAATGTTAAATTGAGAGATGAAAGGAAGAATGAAAGATGAAAAAATATATTCAGTCAAAAATATTTTTCTAGTTTATTGGATCCAGTGAGTAAAAAATAAGACAGTTCTAGAAAATTCCCATGAAAATAACTTACTCCTGTTAAGAATGGATCTGGACAGAGGGAAGCCAAAAGAGGATGGATGTAATACAACAACAATAAAATTAAAAAAAAAAAAAAGAAAGAAAATAATTAGGAAAAAAACTCCACAGAAGAACTGGTAAGTAGACACAGTTAAAAAATAAATCAAAATGAAACAAACAACAAGAAAACCCTTTGGTCCAGCTAAGTAAAAATGGGAACTACAACTACAGTATTCAGCATTGTAAAGGCATGAGATATAACTACTAATAGAAAGGAGATTAAATAGCATGATAGTAGTATATTATATAAGCAATGTTGCTAATGTTCAATTAATTACAAACTAAAATTTTTACAAAAATATAAAACATCAGCATTAATAACAAAGTAAGATACCTGGCAGACCAATAACTATGGAAGAAAATAGAGAAAAACCACTGAAAAGGAAGAGGTAAAATGATGAGACAAATGTACCCACAGAGGATATTACTTCTAGCCCAAAGGACCTGAGGAAATCAGCTGGCAGTGTTAGCGTTGTTGGGGAGGGTTCAATGACTTTACAAATGGGATACACCAAAAATACCAGTCTTCTAATATACTGGCAAAGACCAATTAGAAAAATGGGAGGCCCGTTAGCAACAAAAATTACCATGAACTATCCTAAGAATAAAATTGACAAAGAAAGCACACTGACTAACTGAAAATTATAGCACCTTCCCTAAGGGGACAAAAGATAAATAAATGGAGAGATATACCATGTTCCTGGATGGGAAGCACAATTCCTATTACAAAGATGTGCGTTTTCCCCCAAGTAATCTATTGATAATTTTAATGGATTCCAATAGGAATTCCAATGTGATTTTAAAACTTGACACATATTTCTAAAGTTTATCAGGAGGCAAAGTTAAGCAAGAAAAACCAATAAAAATTCAAAACAAAGAATACCTATTGTGACTTATCTAACCATATGTTTAAAATTAAGATAATATTAAACATTATTATACTGTGAAAATAATTAAAGCTTTTTGATATTGATATAAGAATAAACCAGACATTTAGAGGAAATGGATAAAAAGTATAGAACTGTACCTTTTTCTTCATAAAAATTTAATATATGTAAATCCAGCATTTTGAAAGTTTTGTTAGGACAACTGATAAATTTGAAAGAATATGACCATATTTCCTATATCAAATAATATGTCAAAATAAATTCCAAAGTTATTAAAGCAAAACAATGAAACTAAAAAGAAGTTAAAAAGCCCACAGAGGAATGTTTGTTTTGTCAGCATGAAAGTAAAGAAGGAAACCATAAAAGAAAAACATTGATAGATTTAATATCATAGAAAATTTTAATTTTCTGACTTTAAAGCACACTCTGAAGAAAATTAGATGGCATATGACAAACTATAGGGATGACCTTTTACAGCATATAATATAGACAAGATATTTTTATAGCATATTGTATATATACTTGTATATATATTTATGTTATAATATGGTATTTTACTAAATAAATATGAAAATTAATACTAATAGAAAAATCAATACTAACTCACAAGTAAAAAATGCATGAACTAATAATTTCATCAGAACAAGGTTAGCTTAACTAGTAACAAAAAAGGCAAACTGAAAAGCGAGATACCATTTTCACTTTTCAAGCTGATAACACTTTTCTTTTTTTAATTAACTAATTCTGTGAGGATAGAACATGCCCTTTTATTCACTGTTGGTAAACAAAATGGCAAGAACTTTCTAGGGGTATATTTGACAATTTGTTAAATAAGAATTAAGGATCTCATGTCTCTAACTTGGCAATTTTACTTCTAGATATTCTAAGGTGGTACAGATGTGTCTAATGTCATGTACAGCACACTGTATTACTATATGTACATAAAAGTGAAAAACTAGAAACAATCTATGTTCAATAATAGGGAATTCATTACATACATTTAAAATAACTGTATGATAGACATGCAGCATTTTAAAATTCTGTTATAGAATGAAATAATGACAGAGAAACATTCACAATGAGTATTTCAATAAAATATGAATATTGCTTTGTTCAATAAAATATATAAACAATTAAGTAGATATAAAGACTGGAAGAAAATACAAAATAAAAGAATGGATCTGTTTCCTTTGCTATTATAACAAATTACTGCAAACTTCATAACTTGAAACAATAAAGATTTTAATCTTCTGTACAACAGAAGTCTTGCTGGGATGTAAATCAAAGTGTAAGCAGGACTAGAAAGCTTGTGGGTCTTTAAAGGAGAACCCATTTCCCTACTTTGCAGCTTCTAGAGCTTGCCTGAATTCCTTGGCTTGTGGCCCCTTCCCTCCATTTTGAAGGCCTGCCAAGTAACATTTTCAAATCTCTCTCTGACTTTCACACACATTCTCTCTCTCCTTTACCTCTCTACTTATTAGGACACTGCCATAACCAGCTTTCATCACAGAGATACTGTCCCCTTGTGTTGTCCCCATCTCTCTGTGACAACCTGTCCCTATCCCTCTCTTCCAATCTCCCCTATCATCAATTCTTGGTAGTCATAGATCCTGCTTTAATTTAATGTGTTCTTATTTCAATAACTTATCATTTTATTGTATTCCATTACCAATAGAGAGGCTTTAGCTACCAGGAAATAAGTAGATTTATTCAAGATAAAGTTTGTTTGGTCATCTGTCCTCTTGGAGCCTTTGTCAAACCAGGAATCTTGCAACAATGCCTTTGAACTCTTTTCCTGTGATGGTTATGTGTCACCAATGGTATTTGTTCACTCTATACTCACCATAATTCCTACTATTTATATGTGCAGTTACCTGGCTTAAACCTTGTTCCTATTTTTCTATGTGTTGCTTACAATGTCTGTGTACAGACATATACAATATTTGAATACCTATAAAGATACACACATACATATATATGTATATATGTATATACATGTATACCAAATATACTATGTGTGTGCATACGTGTGTGTGCGTGCGTGTGCGTGCACGTGTGCACGTGTGTATATATATAGCTTATGGGCAAAAATATCTGTATATATTTATATATATTTATATGTATATATCTATATATTTATATGTAGCTTATGGGCAAAAAATATCTGGCACTTACATTATGTGTTCAGAAAGTTTAGAAGATAAAGCATATGGAACCAGTTGTAAAATTATGTAATAGTTGTCTCAGAAGACAATGGTTGACAGAGGATCATTCTCCTTGTATAAATAGCTAACTTTGGTCTTTGGGACACAGACATGTTTTACTGACAGAAGGCAAATCTTCTCACAAGATCCTAAGAGTATTTCATCAGCAGTGAGTCAGTTCATAGAAGCAATGCAGTTATATTAATATAGATCACTACTTGTGATTAATGCTAGATGCTAGGTGTTATATTACCACCGAATATAAATCATGTTGTCAAATAAATAAACCTATAAATGTTATACTCAGGTTCAATAACTGATCTTTTTTTCTGTTGAAGTTTGGTAAGTAATTTAATAAATATCCTACCAGAATCCCATGGAATTCCCTATCAGCAGATTTTCAGTTTAGCTCTTTAGGACTCATAATGAACCCTTAATATCTCACAGCATCTACTGTTTACATTTGCCTAAGGTATCTAAAATATTATGAGATGAAATGATTTTCTGGTTCTTGGTGTATGCCTGTCATAGAATTAAAGTGTTTCATGAATTTCATGTTTGAGCAAATGACTTCCTTTCTTTGTCTCTTGAGGGAAAGGAGAAATAGGCAGAGCTGCACAGAATGCTATACTGTCTTGTGTAGATTGAATTTGTTATGAATTCATGGATCTCAATTATATTCTCATGCATCCTTAAAACAAACCACAAATTCTATGGGGCACATATTTTGTTCTTTGCTGAATGCTAAGAGTGTATAAATGATGATTTAAGGGCCATGAAACGAAACTTGGAACAAAACTATGAACAGTATGTTAATTTTCTTTAGAAACATAAAAGAAAGCTTGCTTTGAATATCCTTAAAAGTTTAATAAGAGTTCCTTTCAAGGCACTGTACAAAAGCAGCTCCACAGAAAAATAAATAAGCATCTACTAGCCTTTGCTAAAGTGTACTCAGATTTTCAATTATAAAATTCTTGTAAAGCCAATGATTTCCTGCTGTTAGAATCACTTAAAACAAGTGGTAAGAATTATATTGTTATTTAACTAAGAAATATTTAGGTATATAGAATAAATTTCAGTCTAAATTTAAGAGATTATAAGAATGAAACATGGTTCTATTTGAACACTTTGGAGAATTCATCAAGAGAAATCAAAACCACTTAGAAGAGTGAGTTAGCTGGCTGAGCTCTGGGAAATAATTGGTTACTGACCTTTTCTATGAACTCAGATAATTACGTTCATTCACATAATCTCCACTGAGGTCCTATTAGAGCGATATTTGTTCTAGGCTCTGGACATATTAGGCAATGTCTCTGACTTGGGATTTATCATCAATTGGAGTGACAGACAATTGGAGTGATAAACAAATTGATATGTAATATACTGTCAAGTAGTTGTTCACAAGTTCTACAAGATAAAACAAAGATCAGGGACTAAAATGATAGGAATGTGATCTAATTGTCCTAGGTTTAACCTTTCTCATAAGGTGCTTTGCTTTATAAATTTGATTTGCACAGGAATCTAAACACCTTATAAAAGTACAAAAGATGCAAAATAATTATATAATTATTTCAGGAAATTGGCCATAAGGTTAGAGAAACTATTACATTTTGGAGTTAAATTAGTTCATGAACGTATAGATCTTACAGCCTGGTTAATTGCTGCATATGATCCACAAACTTGGCACTAAACAAGTTGGCCAAAGCAAAGAGGAATATTCAAGCATTTTGTAAGACTGGTTACCTCCATAGCATGAATACTGCCCAGTGATTTCTGAAGAAACATTCAGCTGAAATAGAGTCTCAGAAAGATGATTTGGTATGGAAAAAATTCCATGCTATAGAGTAGGCAAGCTCCTTGACACCCAGCAATGAAGGCCAGTAGTTCATCACTTATGACCAGCTAGACAAAAATAAAGATCAAGTTATTTTTTGCATCATCATTCATCATTTTATCTTGTCTGCTTTTCTTTTTTTTAAGTTTGGGCTTTGTGTGCACATGCATGTGGGAGAATGTCTAAGAACTCTTTGAAATTTCAATAAAAGCGATGGATGCTGTTCTCAGATTACATCCATCCATAATTTGACACATAAGATAAAAGGGTAAAGGGCGCTTTAAAGATCAAAAGAAAGAATGAATTCCAAAGCATTCATTTCTTCCTTATATCACTAAAAAGAGAGAAACATGCTTACTATTTTATACTCTGGTTTAATTTTTTAACTTTTTAAAATTTATTTTTGAATTAAAGTTGACAAACAAAATTATATTAGTTCCAGGTATATGATATAATAATTAGGCATTTATATTTATATTATAACTTTACAAAGTGATCACCCTGGTAAGGATATTGTTTTACATGTGTCTGTTCAGTTTTCCAAACACCAGTTATTAATGAGATTGTGTTAATCCATTTTATATTCTTGCCTCCTGTGTCATAGATTAGTTGACTATATAGGTATGGGGTTATTTCTGTTTCATTGATCTATGTGTCTGTTTTTATTTGAGCACCATGCTGTTTTGATTACTATGCCTTAGATTATAGTTTGATATTAAATAACATGATACCTCCAACTGTGTTCTTTCTAAATAGTGCTTTGGCTCTTCAGGATTTTAGGGTTATTTATTCTAGTTTTGTGAAAGGTGCCATTGTTATTTTGATAGGTATTTCACTGAATCTATAGGTTGCTTTAGAAAGTACAGACATTTTAATGATAATTCTTTCTATACATGAACACAGTATAGCCTTCTATTCATTTGTACCTCAACAAAGTAACAGCGGTGTCTGCTATGCTTCCATACCCTGAGAGAGCTTCCCTGACCCCTACCCGTCAGCCCTCACCCTGAAGTTATTCAGCTTTGTGCCACCTTGTATGCCTCTTGTTACTTTTTGAACTATATCCCCTACACTGGAGCTCAGAGCCAGTGAATTCGTGGGAGAGTAAGTCTGTTCGTAGCCCTTTAAGACAGCACACTTTGCCTTTCTCAGAAGCAATCACTGCTCGTTTTCAAAACCAAACATTATGGGGATTCCTCTTCCAGGCACTAGTGCTCTGGCTTTGGGAGGCTGGTGTAGAGCTGAGACCTTGATTCTCAGGAGAGGCCTTTGCAGCTGAGGTATATCCTTCTAGTTTCTTAATCTCCCTACTATAGATGTGGAACCAGGCCGTTCTCTCTCTCTGTCCTTTATACTAGTCTCCACATGGCTTCTTCCTTCTATCCCTAGTTGTAGGAATTCTATTTAAGCTAATCTTCAGGTGCTTTTTAATGACAATTGCTCTATAATTTAGTTGTAATTTTTTTCATATGAAGAGCATCATTTTTATTGATTACATTTGCCTTTCCTTTCTTTTTCTTAAATTTAATTTTCTTGTTGCATTCCATCCATCCCCTTTTTGCTCCCCTCTGTCCTCTTCCCCACTCACCCAATCCCCCAAAAAGTCAATACCAAATGTTGTCCATGTCCATGGTTCCTGCATACTATGTTCTTGTCTAAACTGCTACCCTTCCCTGCCTCTGCCTCCCCTTCCCACTACCCCACTTCTCCCTGCCGACTGAAGGCCTATTCACTGTATTCATATATCTGGTCCTGTTTTGCTTGTTGTTTGTTTTTTTCATTATTGTCCTGTAATGGGTAGATCATATGCTATTTGTCCTTCACTGACTGGCTTATTTCACTAAGCATAATACTCTCCAGTTCCATCCATGTTGTTGCAAAGGGTACGAGTTCCTTCTTTCTTTCTGCTATATAGAATTCCATTGTGTAAATGTACCAAAGTTTTTTTTTTTTTTAATTTACAGTTTTATCCATTTTTTTAAAGATTTTATTTCATTATTTTTAGAAAGAGGGGAAGGGAGAGATGCAGAGAGGGAGAGAATCAATGTATGGTTGTGTTTCACCTGCCTCCAGCCACAGACCTGACTGGAGACCTGGTTTGCAACCTGGTTATGTACCCTGGCTGGGGAATCAAACCTGGAACCTTTGGGTTCGCAGGCCAGCGCCTTAACCAATGTGCTACCAGCCAGGGCTCCAAAGTTTTTTGATCCAGTCATCCACTGATGGGCACTAAGGCTGTTTCCCGGAATAGGCTATTGTAAATAGTACTGCTATGAACATAGGGGTACATAGGTTCTTATGAATTGGTGTTTCAGGATTCTCTGGGTATAGTCCTAGTAATGAAATTGATGGAATAAAAGGCAGTTCCATTTTTAGTTTTTTGAGGAAACTCCATAATGTTTTCCATAGTGGCTGCACCAGACTGCATTCCCAACAACAGTGCACCAGGGTTTCCTTTGCCCCACATCCTCACCAACACTTGTTGTTTGTTGATTTGTTGATGATTGCCACCTGACAGGTGTGAGGTGGTATCTTCCTGTGGTTTTAATTTGCATCACTGTGATGGCTAGTAATGTTGGGCATTCTTTCATATGCCTCTGGGCCCTTTGTATATCTTCCTCAGTGAGTTGTCTGTTTAGGTTTTTTGCCCATTTTTTAAATGGGCTGTCTGTCTGCCTGGTGTTGAGTTGTATTTTGGAGATCAAACCCTTGTCTTAGCAATTATGTTTTCCCATACAGTTGTTTCCCTTTTAATTTTGCTGATGTTTCCTTTAGCTAAACAGAAACTTTTCAATTCGATATAGTTCCATTTGTTGATTTGTTCTTTTATTTCCTTTGCCCTTGGAAAAGTATCAGTAAACATATTTTGGCATAGAATATCAAAAATTTTATTGCCTATATTGTTCTCCAGAACATTTATGGTGGCACTGCTTATGTTTAAATCCTTTATCCATCTTGAGTTTCTTCTGGTGTATGGTGTAAGTTGGTGGTCTAGTTTTATCATTTTCCATGTTGCTGTCCAGTTCTCCCAACACCACTTGTTGAAGAGACTTCTTTTACTCCATTTTATGTTCCTTCCCACTTTTTTGAATATTATTTGACCATAGAATCCTGGGTTTCTTTCTGAGCTCTCTATTCTGTTCATTGATCTATATATCTATTCTTATGCCAGTACCAGGCTGTTTTGATGACAGTAGCCTTGTAGTATTGTGTGATGTCTGGTATTGTGACTCCTCCTACCTTGCTCTTCTTTCTCCAGATTGCTATGGCTATTCCTGGGTGTTTTTGGCTCCATGTACATTTTTTGCAGTATTTTTTCGATTTCTGTGAAGTATGTCATTGGTATTTAAATTGGGATTTCATTGAATCTATAGATTGTTTGGGTAGTATGGACATTTTAATTATGTTAATTCTTCCCATCTGAACATAAATGTTTTCATTTATTTATATCTTCTTTAATTTCTTTTTTCAATGTTCTGTAGTTTTCTGAGTACAAGTATTTTACGTCCTTAGGTAAGTTGATTCCTACGTATTTTATTTTTCTTGTTGCTATGGTAAATGAGATTTGTTTTCTCACTTCTATTTCTGATATTTCATTATTGGTATACAAAAATGCTTTTGATTTCTGGATATTGACTTTATATCCAGCTATTTTGTTAAATTTCCTTATTAGGTCAAGCAAGTTTTTATGGAGCCTATGGGGTTTTGTTTATACACTATCATATCATCTGCAAATAATAACATTTTGACTTTCTCCTTTCTAATTTGCATACCTTCGATTCCTCTTTCTTCACTGATGGCTATGTCAAGAACTTCCAAGACAATGTTGAACAGAAGTGGAGAAAGTGGACAGCCTTGTCTTGTTCCTGATCTTAGGGGGAAATATTTTTGTTTTTGCCAATTGAGTATGATGTTGAATTCAGGTTTCTCATATATGGCCTTTATTATGTTGAGGTATGCTCCCTCTATTCCCATTTTACTGAGGGATTTTATCATAAATGGTTGCTGTAGTTTAGCAATGCTTTTTCAGCATCTATTGGTATGATCATATAGTTTTTTTCTTTCAATTTGTTGATGTGGTTTATTTCATTTATTGATTTGCAAATGTTGTACTATTCGTGCATCCTGGGATGAAACCTACTTGATCATGGTGTATGATCTTTGTAATGTATTGCTGAATCTGATTGGCTAATATTTTGTTGAGAATCATAGCATCTATGTTCATCAGAGATATTGGCCTGGTTTTGGGATTAGAAGGATATTGGCCTCATAGAAAGAGTTTGGGAGTCTTCCCTCTTCCTGGATTTTTTGGAATACGTTAAGAAGGATTGGACAATAATCAGCAAATCAACAAACAACAAGTGTTGGCGAGGATGCGGGGCAAAGGGAACACTCGTACACTGTTGGTGGGAATGCAGGCTGGTGCAGCCACTATGGAAAACAGTATGGGGTTTCCTTAAAAAACTGAAAATGGAACTGCCTTTTAATCCAGCCATTCCACTACTTGGACTATACCCAAAGAAGCCTGAGACACCAATTCATAAGAACCTATGCACACCTATGTTCATAGCGGCACTATTTACAATAGCCAGGTGCTGGAAACAGCCTAAGTGCCCATCGGTGGATGATTGGATCAAAAAACTTTGGTACATTTACACAATGGAATTCTATATAGCAGAAAGAAA
>PVIW01017048.1:0-15016 GCA_004026585.1 Noctilio leporinus | reverse complement strand
CTGTAGGCTTTACCAGGAAGAAAAGGAAAAGAAAAATTAAAAAAAAAAAAAAGAGGAAGGAAGAAAAGAATAAAGAATGGGTTTAGAAAGGCTGGGGAAGGGAGGAATACTTAGATTGAAGACTGGGAATGCGTTATAGCCACAGAGTGAATAGACTTTAATTCGAGAGTAGGGGAGGGTCTTGGGTATTTAGGTGGATTGAGGTATGGCGGGGATTAAGAATATGTGAGGAGTAACTTTTGCAAAGGATATGTTGGGGCTTAATAGTTCAGATTGCTCTAGGTATAATTCAGGTGCTTGAGATTGGCAGCAATCCCTTCCCTGATGCTGCCTCTTTTTCTTGGTCAGGACTTTACAGTCTATAGTCTATATTCTAGCCGGTCTTGGCGTGTGGCAGTGCCTCTGATTGTCACAGTAGGGCTGATTCTGAGTGTCCGCCCCCAGGTAGGCTGGGCCTTCAGCAGCCTGGCTGGGTTTTAGGGCTGCCAGTGTTCTGGAGCCCGCAGGGAGCCCCCTCCCACTCCTGGCAGAGGTTCCGGCCCAAGACGCGCACCCTGCACTTCTCCAGGGCAGCCCGCAACTCCGCTGGTCCCTGTGACGACTGGCCCCGCCCCCACAGTTCCGGGATGAGGGCGGGCCTGTCAGTCAACACTGTCCGGGGTCCGCCTACACTGTCCCGCCCTTCCGGGGCGAGCACCACGCCTCCAAGCCAACCAGCTCTCCTCGGAGTCCTTTACATAGCCTCTGTGATGAGCCCCTCCCAGGCGTGGGCGGCGCGGCCTTTGTCTCCGGCAAAGAGGGTCTCCCGCCACTAGTTCCCGGCTTGCCGGCTCTCCGGCTCGCCTTTTGGATTTTCCCGCGGAGCCTGGGGGCCTGTGTGGTTGCACAGGGCTGGGCCTCCCCCCTCACAGGGGCATCTAGCTGCTGTTTCCCTGGTGGCCCAGCAGCTCCGTTTTCGGCCCTCTCGCCGCCCCGCTGGTGCACTTCCCGCGCCCCCACTCTGGCTTCCCGCAGGACTCTTCTCCGCCTCTAGCCCCGCGCGGAGCCTCCTCTAACTGTTGCTGGAGCGAGTCTCTCACACAGTCCCTCCCCTGCAAGAGTTCAATTCCGCGTTCCCTATGGCGTTTGCCCTCGCTGCCCGCACTTCTCTGTTGAGACTTCCAGTTACCAGCGAGCCCAGGACTGGCCCCAGTCAAATGCAGAGCCGCCACTGCCCAGAGCCGGCCACGGCCCGCCGGCTGGTCGGTCGAGAACGCCTCACCTACTGTCCTGCTGGCCTCCCCTGCCTCTGGGCTGTGCTCCCCTGTGTCCAGATGCTGCCCGTTCCAATCTCTAGGGTCCTGAAGATGTCTCACGCTCCCTATCTTGTCCTCTAGCTGCTTTGGTACTTGAGAACACCATCAGCACTGCTCTCTACTCTGTCGCCATCTTCGAAAGTCCCTCTTGTGTTTTCAAAAGCATATTTGACAATTAAAAAAAGATTATGACACTGTCTGATGTGGTTCTAAATGTAAAATATTCAAGGTAATTATATTATAAAGGGGGGAGTGTAAAAGAACATAAAGGGAAATAATTCTTCTCTAATATCACTTAAACTGGTAAAATAACATAAAAAGTCTGAAAGTATAAATAATGTATTACTTAGAGCAACTATTAAAATAGCTATGCAAAGATACACACTCAGAAACATAATAAGTGAAAATAGAATTCTAAAGAAGAACAGAGAAATGAAAACAGAAAATAAAAAAATGAAGTGGAAATAATTAAGTGTTCAGGAGTTGGGGAGGGCACAGATGCGTATGCAAACTAGCACACAAATATCAGGGCTAAGCAACCAGTCACCACAGCTGCCTGTCCATTGACCAAACCTCACCAGTGCCACTCATGGGTCTGCAACCCTGGTGCTACCTGCCACTAATAGGGAGGAGAAGAGGTAAGTCTTACAAACCAAGCTTGATTGCTCACAAGACTACACATGTCCATCACTTTTTATTTTTATCCTTACCCAATAATATATGTATTGATTTTAGAGAGAGAAGAAGGGAGAGAATCAATGTGGGAGAGAGAAACTGATTGGCTGCTTCTCCTATGTGTCCCAACTGGAATCAAACCCTCAACCCAGATATGTACCCTGACTGGAGATTGAACCTGCAACCTTCTGGTGTATGGGACAATGCTCCAACCAACTAAACAGCCTGGCCAAAACTCCACTCACTTTTTACTTTCATGGCAATGTCCTCACAGAACTGCCAGCAGCTGAATGACTCTGGGTCATCACTAGGCCATACCCAGGGAACTAATAACAACCAGGTGCCTCAAAACAAACATGCTGACCATAGAAGAGCTGAATAAAGTGATTAGACCCACCTGCACTGGGGCATTATTCCTGCTAAAGCACAGGTTAGGGAGTACTTGGCTGAAACAGAATAGAATGCCAGATCTAACCACCTTGTTAGATTGGAAAGTTTTTTTTCCTTCCTTCCTTCCTTCCTTCCTTCCTTCCTTCCTTCCTTCCTTTTTTTCTTCTTTTTCTTTCTTTCTTTTTTTCTTCACATAATGAGAAGTTACACCTCATCTCCTTTGTTTAGCTGAAACATGTTTTAAAAATGGTAACAGTTTGTTTTTTCTCCCCTCTTTTCCTGGTTTTCACTAGGCCCTAACTACTGAAAAGATTCTGCAGCTGATTAGGGTTTGCACTTTAAGTAGTTAAAAATTATTCATTTTTTAAGTGTTAATTTAAAAGATGCACTTAAAAGTAATGTAACTTTTAGTGAAGTATGCCTCTGAGATATCGTCTCACTATAATCTTCTCTTTTGAATACTGTTATGTAACCCAGATTGTTCCTTGTTCCTTTTCATAAGCCAACACAACTCTAAGGACTTTGTTTTTAATGAATACTGATTGCATTTTATTTACTAGCCAGTTCCTTCCTATTAGCTATACATTATAAGTTCTGCCTGGTGGACCTTCTTTATTGTAAGTATTTGCATGACTATTGTGCTTTGAAATCAGTTTTAAAAAGCACTTGTTATATAAAGAAAAAAGCAACCAGCCAAATAATTTTCATTCTAGGACTGTATATATACAACTTCCTGTCAATATGACAGTGTAGGTAGACATGGTCCCTCTCTTCACACAACCACATCAAAATTACAACTAAAATATACACCAACCATCACTTAGAACCATCAGAAATCAAGTTGAATGGTCGTCTGACAACTACAGAATAAAAGAAACCATATCTGTCCAGACTGGTAGGAGGGGTGGAGACATGGAATGGGCTGGCCCCCCACCTACATATGGTAAATATAAATTTGGGAGGGGTATCTCAGAAGCAGTCTCAGACTCACACCAGGCCTCCCAGCCCAGGGTTCCAGTGCCAGCAAGATAAGTCCCCACAACTCCTGGTGCACAAACCAGCCGGGATTGAGTTGTGAAAGAAACTTCTGGAGCCCCAAGCAGTTCCTCTTAAAAAATCCACACATAGACTCACCTACTTAGGCTCACTTCCTCTGAGCTCCAGCACCAGGGTAGCAGCTTGAAAGGCACCAATGGTGTACAGGGAGAAACCAAAGAGTCTAATATCAAGGTGAGTAGAGGCCATTGTCCCTTTTCTAAACCCTTTCCACACAGAGCCACAGAGCTGACAAGCTGGTGCCGTATCAGATTTCATCAACCTGGCTACACTGTTTGACCCACCTTGGAGATCCCCAGAGACTCTGCCACACCCAACTTACAGGCCCACCTAAGCTGATTTTCCATATGAATATCTGGTCTGGGCTCATGCTTGGCTCCTAAATCCTACCAAAGCAGCAACAGCTGGCATCAGTGAGCCCCTCTTTAGCCACTAGCAGCAGCCAGCCTAGATTCACAGCTTGGCTTCACCTGGGAATCTCCAAGCCCACTACAAGCAGCAGCCATGTCAGATTGCTTTATAGCTCAGGAGGGTGGCCTCAAATTAAACACAGGTGGGGACTATTATTGGCTTGCACCATCCCAAAAAAGCCAGGATCAGCACATCCTGTGGACAGCTACAAACTACATCAGAGAACCACTACCATTCCCCCGCACAGCTGATCACCTGTGGAAGGCAGATTGTGTTGCAAATGTTTGAGGCCATTCAGGTCCACTCAGAATTCAGGCAGATGGAAAGAGACGTACAGAACCTTGGGGATATCTGACATGCCTTTATTGCATCTGCTAGGGTGATTCTTCCAAGCAGAAAGCTCTTACTCCAGCCCTGGCTGGTGTCACAGTGGATAAGACACTGGCCTGTAAACCCAAAGATTGCTGGTTTGATTCCCCAGCCAGGGCATGTAACCAGATTGCAAGCCAGGTCTGTAGCTGGAGGAAGGTGAAAGGCAACCATACATTGATGTCTCTCTCCCTCTCTGCCTTCCCCTCTCTCTAAAAATAAGAAATAAAATCTTTAAAAAAAAAGAAAAAGAAAAAGAAAAAAGCTTACGCTTTATATGTTGTGCGTGAACAAAGCTGGCTGAGTGCCAACTTAGAACATCACTCATTGCTTAACATAAGCTGAATTATTTCCACCTGGATGTCCAGGTGAGGGAACCTGACTGACTCCATTTTCCCCACACTCCACCCCTCAGGGTTCTTCACTGTACAATCTACACAAGGCCCCTTGGTGAGGAGGGCTGAGCCCTGCACCCATAAACCACAACAGCAGCACACGCTGCAGCAGCAGGCAACTAGCAGGCAGGCTCTGCCTCCCAGCACAGCCAGGACCCATGCTGCTCAGAGGGTAGGGCTGCCACTGCTCTTGCAATGGGTCACCAGTTAGAAGCTCCATAGCATGCGCCTCAGAGGCTAGGGCCCGCAAAGCTTGGCTAACATTATGGTGAACATTCCGAATATAGATACAGCATTCAGTTCTGACTAAAGCACACACCCCATCTGGGCTTCCCTTTAAGATTCTCAATAAAAAGGGAAGCTGGTCCAGCCCAGCCCCACAGCCTCAGCTGTAAGCCACCCCAAACTGTCCCATATAGCGTAGCCGATCAACAGTTGGGATTGGCTATACCGCTGCTCTGCTCCATCACACATGTCAGTCCAGGTTGTAGTCCATAGGTCATGTGCACTGTCCCACTGGTTCTGCAGCTGGATCCAGTTCATCACTGTGGAGGCTGGAGATACGCACCATGGGAGAGCAGCAGATGGGCTAAGTGGAATCTCAGTGCAGATCCAGCAGGCTAACTGGTTAGCTACGGAGGTGCAGGTATGTATCCATTCACTAAGGTATTGGTTTGCACCCTAGGGGTGAAAAGACAAAGCAGTTACTGGAACCAGTAAAGGCAAGTCCTGCCCTTTAGGCAGTATGTGTGCGAGTTCTGGTCAGTTGACAGAGCAGAGGCCTTTCTGGGCACTAATACCGTACCTTTCATTCTTCAGCAGGAGGCTCTGCAACTACTTGAAATAAGAGAGAACTCACAATAGGCCATAGATTACAAAGGAACCACAGAGGATTGTGCCATGATCTGCTGGCCCAGGGTACGTCACCCACAGCATGGGGAGCCACATTCCAATTCTTCTCTATTCCCTGTGCCCATGGGGCAATAAGGTCAAACCAATGCATGTGGGACACATTTATTTCCCAAGGCCATGTCGGTGTAGTCATTTGTTCTTGTGCTGGGCCCTGAGGCATGGGCAGCCAGGCATTTCCCTGCCTGCCTATGCTCAGGTAAAACATGACATCTTTGGTCTGCACGTGTAGCTGGATAGGAGCAGCAGTCTGGTGGAGCAGGATCTCCCCTCCTCTTCTCACTCGGAGTCCAGAGGACAGTCCACAGGCATTCTGTCCAGTCTCTCAGGGTAGGAGTGGCAGTTGTAATAGCTCGAAGACCCTGCTTCAAAAAATCCATTGTACCACCTGATCACCCCAGCAGCTTTCGGATAATAAGCTACATGAAATTTCCAGTCTATTTGCATGTCTCAGGTCCACTGTTGCAGAAGGGCTACATTAAAATGCAATCCCTGATCACTTTCAATGATCAAGGGTCACCCATAGGTGGCACATAAGTGCTCCAGGGCAGTGAGTACTGCTTTCTGATCTGGGTGGCATGCAGGTTATGCAGCCAACAGTCCTGTGGCTGTGTCCACACACGTGATGGCATACTATATTCTTCTGGACTAAGTAAGCAAGGGGCCAATCACATCAATCTGCCACTGCATCACCTGCCCAGTAGGTCCTGTAGGCCTTCGGGGATGTTCTCATGAGCAGACAACACAGGTTTCACAAGCCTCCTGGACCTCTGTTAAGATCACAGGCAGTCCCCAAGCTTCCAGTCAACCATATGGTCTTTTGCCCAGCATGCAAGAGGAGACAGTGAAACCACTGGGTAACTTCTTTCCCAGATGGGCTTATGGGCACTGTTTCCAGCCATCTCACTTGGCCTGTGTATCTGCCTCATCATTCCTGGGGGAGGCTAGGGGTGCATGCCCTATCACATGATATACAGTAAACTGCTTCTGGTGGCCTAATTCCCATGAATCTTGCCATAGAGCCTCTCCCCACCATGGCCTATGCATAACCATCCATTGATTAGTATGTCATGTAGAGATGCAAAACATTAGCTGCTGGTACTTTGCCCAACTCCCCATGCACATTGTTAAGGGTGGTGCTTCATTTGCAGCCACGAGTCATGTGGCCCATAGTTCAGCCCACTGGCTTCTCTGACCAACACCAGTATCAAACCATATGGTTTTGGTCGCCAGCTGGATTGCCACAGCCATCCACATGTCAGGTTGGCCTCTGCCTGACCCCTCCATGTACCACACATCTGCAGGGATGGGTGCCTTTCCTTCATAGAAAGGACTTGGTTCCATTTCTCCTACAGTGGCAGGAGCAGTAACCTTCTCAGCTACAGGGGTCATAGGACCCAACACTTGCTGCAAATGAGCCTGCAGAGGGCTAGTGGAGGGAGTGCTCCTCTGCTGCAGGGAAGCCCCCCACTTGGCTAATGTGGGCATCTGGGCTGTCCCCTACATGGCTTATCTACCCAACCTCGTACCCACCCCAAAATGGGATAAGTGGTCTTCACTGTCACAGCGGCGGTCCCTCTTATCTCGGGGGCTAACAGAGCAGCACACACTGTGGCTAGTTGCTCCTCAGTTAAGGAGTACTGAACTTCAGCTCCTTTCCATAACTGGGACCAAAATCCTAAGGGTTGTTGCAGCCATTCTGAATGCTGCCACAGGATGCTGCCCATCCAAAGCCCTCCTGTGTCACATGCACATCTAATTCACAGGGCCTAGTAGGATCTAGAGTATGCAAAGTCTGAGCACATTTAATGATCAATTTTGCTCCCTGGAATGCTTGTCCTGTCATTGGGGCCCAGACGTATTGTGCCCCTTTCTTTACTATCGTGTAGAGGGGACAAACTGTCTGAGAGTCCATCACAGAGGGATGGCCATGTCTGTTGAAATAACCTTATTCAACTCCTGATAATCTACTATCATTCATGTGCCATCTGGCTTCCTCAGTGGCCACACATGGGAGTTGAAGGGATTATAGGCAGCTCTTATCATCCCTACTCTCTCTAACACCTGGATAGTGGCAGTAATTTCCTCATGCCTTCCTGGTAACCAATACTGTTTGGTAGTTGTCATCCACTACAAGGTGACAACTGAACAGGGGGATGCTTGGCATGTTCCCACAAAACTACCTTCATTACTTGCACTCTGAAGTGGAATTCTTCTGAGGTGGTTTGCAGACATAATCCCTGGAGCACATCAATGCCCAGGATGTGCTCGGGAATGGGAGACACATAGTGTGTTCATAGACAGGTAGTCGCCCTACGCCTAGGTAGAGACCTACTGCTTTCATCTTTAGGCCAATATAGGATGCAGGCTCTGAGAATGTGTCAGGGTTTCCATGTAGGAGTGTACATTCTGCTCCCATGTCCACTAGAGCAAGAACCTGCTGACTGTTTGTGGGGGACCAGTGCATAGCCAATTCCACATGTGGCCTCTGATCCCCACACATCCCCTGTAGATGAGTCCCTCAGTCCTCCCTCTATTCAAATTTCCCAAGGATATCTCTTTCCTCTTCCTGGGAGGTTGACACAGCGAGATGATCTTCTAGTCATACAGGGCAGGCCTCCTGGGTAATGCCCTTGGGCTCCCCCTTTGCTTTCTTTCCTTCCTGGGACTTTAGGAGCTATTGGTCAACTCTCAAGTGTTTCCACAGCTGGAGAAAGTAAGCATCGGGCTTCTTATCAATCTTGTCCTGATCTATACTGGCTCCCAGAAGATCTAACCACATTTGGGTTCTGATCACCTGTGTGCATCTGCCCTTCAGCTGAGGGGCAGAAGGAGCTCGAGACACAGTCCAGGATCCTTTCTGCTGCCACCGACTCTCTGCCTCTCTCAAACCAGCCACTATAGTGGTGACTTCATGAATATGGCTCCTGTCTTTATGGCCAGGACAGCCGTAAGAGACCAGCAGAGGGGGCATGCTATTGCACTATATCCTCAAGGTGAAATGTTCCTTACCTGGACCATAAGTGTTAGGATTAAGCATGGCCTGGTCCGTACTTGGTTACCACAAAATCTGTACCAAGTCAGCAAAAGACTGTCATTTACTCATAGTGGGTGGCACATCTCTTGTGCCTGCCAAGACTGTATGGATAGTGGCCATGATCCATTCCAGCAGGGAGCGGGCTGCCTGTTCCCCTCTGTGCCTCCAGCAATTCTGCAGCTGCTAGCGCAAGGAAATGTGCGTCTGATGAATACTAACTTTTCCATCTCATTATTAGTACACATGACACTGTCCACCCCTAGATCCCAAAGATGAAGGAGCTATGCCACCAATGGCTCCCTGGGCCACTGCTGGAACTGCTTCCCCAGATCCACTAGCTTGGCCTGTGAAAAGGGTGAGGCATTGGGTGCTCCACCATCTGGGCAGGACGGCCTAGATTCCCCCCACGTGCTACATGCTGCTATGATTTCATTTACTATATCACTACCAGATGAGCTTGCAGAGGACCTGGTTCTTCCTCCTCCTCTTCTGAGCCTACTAGGACCAGGAAGGAGCACTGCCGCAACTCTGTTACCTTGAGGTCCTCTTTTAATAGGCAGATCTGAACCTCCAAGCATCCTCAACCTCTCAGGGCTTCCAGGACTTTGCTGCCTGGAGAAGAGCAGCCTCTGTCTCAGCCCCCAGCACTGTAAGAAACACCTTGATTACAGCCCCAGCAGTGCCTGGCTGCTCGGCTTCTCCAGGGTCTTCCCAACTACACACAAGGCCTTCTGTACCATGTTGGGAGCACCACTGACCTCAGGCCAGTCTGGGGGAGGAACCCAAGCCACAAGAACACTTCCCACTGGGTACCACATGCAACCATTGAAGCAAAACAGGAATAACTATATTAATAACAAAAAGAGCAGATGTCAGAACAAAGCAACTTACCAGAAACAGAAAGAACCAATATATGAGTCAATCTACCAAGAAAATATAGCAACCAGAAATGTCTCCAGTGATATATCTGATAAGGGATTAATATTTCAAAATATATATTTAAAAAACTCATATAACTTAACACCAAAAAAATAAATAATCTGATTTAAAAATGGGTAGAGGATCTGAATAGACCCTTCTCCATACAAATAGCCAATACGTGTGTGAAAAGATACTCAACATCACTAATCATCAAAGAAATGCAAATTAAAACTACATTGAGATAGCACCTTACACCTGTCAGAATGGCTATCATCAATAAATGAACAAGTATTGGAGAGGATGTGGAGAAAAGGGCACTCTCATGCACTGTTGGTGGGAATGTAAATCAGTGCAGCCACTATGAAAAATAGTTTGGAGGTGCTTCAAAAATGTAAAAATAAAACTACCATATGACCCAGCAATTCCACTTCTCAAAAGTTATCCAAAGAAATCCAAAACACTAATTTGAAAAGATATAGGCATCCCTGTGTTCATTGCAGTGTAATTCACAATAGCCAATATATGGAAGCAACCAATAGACAATCAGGTAAAGAATACAAGGCACAAACCCCATTCTCTGCCTTAAAAAGGTAATGAAATCTTGCCATTTGCAAAAACATGTATGGAACTAGAAGGTAGTGTGATAAATGAAATAAATCAAAACAGAGAAAGGCAAACATAAGTTCACTTACATATGGAATTTAAAAAGCAAAATAAATAAACAAAATATAGAACAAATGGATGGTTGCCAGATGGTATGGGGTTAAAGGATGAGGTTTTTCAGAAGTTGGTGGTATTAAGCTATATAAATTGTCAGTTATAAAAATAGTCACAGGGATATAAAGTACAGTATAGGGAATAGTGAATAACATTGCAATAACTGTATATACTGTCAGAAGGGTACTAAACTTATCAGGGTGATTTCATAAGGTATATAAATATCTAATCACTATGTTATATGCCTGAAACTAATATAATTTTGTATGTCAATGATAACTGAAAGATAATTTATAAAAAATATACCAAGGCCCAGGTTGGTGGTTCAATGGAAAGAAATCAGCCTGATAACACAAAGGTTACTGGTTCAATTCCCAGTCAGGGCACATAACCAGGTTGCAAGGCAGGTCTCCAGCTAGGTTGGTAGCTGGAGGCAGGTGAAAGGCAAACATACACTGATGTGTCTCTCCCTTTCTTCCTCCCTCCCTTCTCTTCTTTCTAAAAATAAAATCTTTTTTAAAATACACCAACACTGGTTCCAGCAAGATGGCAGAGGAGTAAGTGGAGCTACACCAATCTCCTCCCAGGTCCCATCAGGATTTACTTTTTTGGAGAAAAAGTCAACTGGAATTACCAACAGAACACCAGCTGGAAAGAAATCATGTAACCACTTACAGAACAGAAGAGGACGCTTCATCACAACATGACTGGTTGAAATCGCAGAAACCCAAGAGGGCTGGCTGGGCCCCGACTGGAGGCAGCAGTTAAAAGGATGGAGCCAGGGTCTCCACCTGACAAGGGTGGGATCTGGTTCTCCAGCTAGGTGTCCCAGCCTCCAGCAACATGGTGGAGAGCAGAGCAGCATCCAGCTGAGAAGGGTGGAAAGCCATGGAGTTTGCTGGCCTGAGAGAGCACTGGAGACAGAGAACTACTAGGGTGACCACAGCAATAATACAGTGGCACCTACCTGCCCTGGGCTCCAGCGGAGGGAGGGCAGAGGGGACTGGAGACACGTAGGGAGAGTTTGCCACAGTGGCTTGGAAGAGAGAAGTGGGGAGGCAGCCGTGGGATCCTGGTGCTGACTCATCACCAAACTGCCCTGCCCCAAGTGGCTTCCGTAAGAGGGTCCTCATAGCCCTGCCCACTGGAAGCAATCTGCCCTGCCCAGCTACACCTGAGCCTGGAGCCTGATCACAATTCTTTGATTTATATCTAAATAAACCTCTCCTGCCCTGCCCTGACCTTCCCTGTCTGAGCATAGATAAAATAGTTGGCCCCTGAAGAGGTATTTCTCACCAGGCAGAGCCTGGGCCTGGTGGCTGATTACAAATTTTCTGACCTACAGCTGAGTCAGATAGTCAGCCCAAAACAGTGGCAACTGAGCCAGGTGACTGATCGTGGATTCATTGCTTCACAATTGAGTTAGTTTGTCCCTCCCACTGGCCTCTGGGCCTGGCAGCTGAACACAGATTCATTGGATTAAAATTGTACTTTGCTGTATAGCCCAGCAGCTCCCGAGCTGCATGGCTAATCACAGATTCATTGATTAACATCTGAAACTATCCCACCAGGCCGCACCTGAGCTGGTGGCTGATCCATTGGATTACAGTTGAACCTCTCTGTCTAGCCCAGTAGGGCCAGAGATTGGTAGCTGATTTATTGATTTACAGCTGAGTCAGTCCGTCACCACAGCTGTATCTGAGCCTGGTGGTGGATCACAGATTAATAGGATTACTACTAAATCAATCCTTCCAGCATAGCAGTTCCTTAGCCTGGCAGCTGATAACAGTCTGATTGGATTACAATGAAATTTAAAAATGGGGAGAAAAAAAAGTCCATCACCAAAAAGAAAGAAGGAATCCCCAGAAAGATCACTAAATGAAATAGAGACAAGCAAACTATCAGATATGGAATTCAAAATAATGACGATAGAGAAGCTCAATGAGCTCAGCCAGCTCAAAGAAAACTACAAGCAATTCCAGGGGAGTTAAAAATAACTCCAAGGGAACTATGAAGAACTCCAAGGAAGCTACAAGGAACTTACTGAGAACTACACCAGGATTAAAAAGTACACTGAAACTATCAGTAAGAGCCAGGATAAAATGAAGAATATGATTTCTGAATTGAAGAATATAGTAGAAGGAATAAGCAGCAGGCTAGAGGAAGCAGAGGATCAGATCAGCAAGCTGGAGGATAAATTAGAAAAATATTTCAAGATAGTGCAACAAAATGGAAAAAGGCTGAACAAGAATGAAGAGGTTTTAAGAGAGCTGCAGGACAACATGAAATGCAATAACATCCATATCATAGGGATACCAAAAGGAGAAGAGAAACAAGGAATGAAAAACCTGTTCCAAAAAGTAATGATAGAAAACTTCCCTAACATGATGAGTGAAAATGTTACTAAAGTTCAAGAAGCACAGAGAGTCCTGACGAGGATGAATCCAAACAGACCCACTCCAAGACACATTATAATTAAAATGGCAAATTTCAAAGATAAAGAGAGAATCCTAAAAACATCAAGAAACAGCAAATAACATATAAGGGGGCTCCAATAAGGCTATCAAATGATTACTCAACAGAAACCATACAAGCAAGAAAGGAATGGCAAAAAATATCCCAAGTAATGGTAAACAAAGGCCTGCTACCAAGAATACTCTACCCAGCAAGGCTCTCATTCAAAATGGAAGGAGAAATAAGGAGTTTCCCAGACAAAAGAAGACTAAAAGAATACATCTCTACCAAATAAGCATTGCAAGAAATGCTAAAGGGTCTGCTTTAAAAAAAATGAAGAAACAAAGAGAGACAGAGAGGAACACAGGTACAAAGGGAGAAAATGGCAATAAATAAGTGTTAATTAATAATAACCTTAAGTGTAAATGGATTAAGTGCACCAATCAAAAAACATAGGGTAGCCGAATGGATAAGAAAACACAACCCACATATATGCTGTCTTCAAGAGACCCACCTCAGAACAAAAGATAGACACAGATTGAAAGGGGAGGAATGGAAAAATACACATTAAGCAAATGGATGTGAAAAAAAAAAAGGCTGGAGTAGCAATACTTATTTCAGACAAAATAGATTTTATGATGAAGGCCATAAAAAGACACAAAGAACATTTCATAATACTTAAGGGAACAATCCATCAAGAAGATATAACTCTGGTAAACATATATGCACCCAACATAGGAACTCCCAAATATATAAGGAAAATCTTGGAGGACTTCAAGAAGGATGTAGACAGCAACACACTAACAATAGGGGATTTTAATACCTCATTATCATCAATGGACAGATCTTCCAAACAAAAAACACCAAGCATATTGTGGCATTGAACAACACTCTAGAGAAAATGGAATTAACTGATATATACAGGACCTTTTACCCCAAAGAAGCAAAATACACATTCTTTTCAAATGCACATGGAACATTCTCTAAGATAGACCACAAGGGAGATCACAAGACAAGCCTCCACAAATACAGGAAAACTGAAATCATACCAAGCATCTTCTCAGATCACAATGGATTGAAACTAGAAACCAACTTGAAGGAAAAAAGCTGAATACATTCTAACTCATGGAGAGTGAATAACACAGTTTTAAGTAAGGAATGGGTTAACAATAAGATCAAAGATGGAATCCAAAAATTCCTAAAAATAATGACAATGAATACACAACAGTCCAAAAGCTATGGGACACAGCAAAGGCAGTCCTCAAAGGGAAATTCATAGCAATACAGGTTGACCTTAAAAGGATAGAAGAAGCTTATACAAACAACCTAACCATAAAGCAGCAAGAACTAGAGAAGCAACATCAAACAAAGCTCAGAGCAAGTAGAAGGGAGGAAATCATCAAGATCAGAGTAGAATTAAATGGCTTAGAGATTAAAACTGCAATTCAAAAAAATCAATAAGTCCAGGAGATTGCTCTTTGAAAATATAAACAAAATTGACAAGCCTTTATCCAGACTCATCAAGAAAAAGAGAGAGGACCAAATAAATAGAATCAGAAATGACAGAGGAGAAATCACAACAGATACTTCAGAAATACAAAGGATTGTAAGAAATTATTACAAACAACTATATGACAAGAAATAGGACACCCTGGGTGAAATGGACAAGTTTCTGGAAATGTGCAATCTACCAAAACTGAATCCAGAAGTAGCAGAAAGTCTGAGTAAACCAATAATAACTAGTGAAATTGAAAAAAGTAATCAAAAATCTCCCAAAGCACAAAAGCCCAGGACCAGAATGCTACACAGGTGAATTCTACCAAACATTTAAAGAAGAACTAATTCCTATCCTTCTCAACCTATTCCAAAAAATCCAAGAAGAGGGAAAACTCCCAAACTCTTTCTTTCTTTTTTTTTTTTTGTTTTGTTTTGTTTCTTTTTTTTTTCTTTTAATTTTATTGTTGTTGTATTACATCCATCCCTTTTTTTCTCCCCTCTGTCCCACTCCCCACCCACCCTTTCCCCCCAAAGTCAATCCCACCTGTTGTCCATGTCCATGGTTCCTTTATACTAGGTTCTTGTCTAAGCTGCTCCCCTTCTTTGCCTCTGCCTTCCCCCTACCCCCTACCCCTTTACTCCTGACCACTGCAGGCCTATTCCTTGTATTCATACACTTGGTTCTGTTTCACTTGTTGTTAGTTTTGCTCATTATTGTCCCGTAATGGGTGAGAACACATGATACCTGTCCTTCACTGACTGGCTTATTTCACTAAGCATAATATTCTCCAGTTCCATCCATGTTGTTGCAAAGGGTACAAGTTCCTTCTTTCTTTCTGCCATATAGAATTCCATTGTGTAAATGTACCAAAGTTTTTTGATCCAATCAT
>PVIW01017046.1:0-15025 GCA_004026585.1 Noctilio leporinus | reverse complement strand
GAAAGGGGTAAGGGGGAGGGGGGAGGCAGAGGCAAAGAAGGGGAGCAGCTTAGACAAGAACCTAGTATAAAGGAACCATGGACATGGACAACAGGTGGGATTGACTTTGGGGGGAAAGGGTGGGTGGGGAGGGGGACAGAGGGGAGAAAAAAAGGGATGGATGTAATACAACAACAATAAAATTAAAAGAAAAAAAAAAGAAGAAAAGAATAGTAAAAAAAAAACAAAAAAACTCTGTATTCATGATTCTGTCTCTGTTCTTCTTATTTGCTCAGTTTGTTTTTGGACTAAATTGTTGATAGATACGTATTTTTTGCCATTTTATGATTCATAGTTTTATCTTCTTTAAGTCCCTTTAACATTTCATATAATAATGGCTTCGTGATGAAGAAGTGCTTTTTCTTATCTGGGAAGCTCTGTATCTGCCCTTTGATTCTAAAAGTTAGTGATGTTGGGTAGAGCAATCTTGGCTGTGGATCCCTGCTTTTCATAACTTTGAATATTTCTTGCTGGTCCTTTCTAGCCAACAAAGTTGCTTTTGAAGAGTCAGCTGACAGTCTTATGGGAATTCCCCTGTACATAACTAACTTTTCTCTTGATACTTTTAAGATTATCTTTAACCTTTTGCATTTGAATTATGATGCATCTTGGAGTGGACCTCTTTGTATCCATATTGTTTGGGACTCTTTGTGCTTCCTGAACTTAAATGTCTATTTCTTTCACCAAGTTAGGGTTGTTTTCTTTCACTATTTTTTTTTTTTTACTTTATTGTTGTTGTATTATATCCATCCCCTTTTTCTTTCACTATTTTTTTAAAAATGGATTTCCAGTTTCTTGATCTTCTTCTTCTTCTGGAGTCCCAATGATGAGAATGTTGGACCTCTTGAAGTTATGAAGTTGTTCCAAAGGCTGCTTATACTGTTCTCATTTTGGGGGGATTCTTTTTCTCTTCTTGTTCTGAGTGATTGCTTTTTGCTTTGTTATGTTCCAAATCATTGATTTGATTCTTGGCTTCATCCACTGTACTGTTGTTTCCCTGTAAATTGTTCTTTATTTCCATTAGTGTGTCCTTTCTTTCTTTTTTTTTTTCAAGATTTTTTATTTATTATTTTTAGAAAGAGGGGAAGGGAGAGAGGCAGGGAGGGAGAGAGACATCAATGTATGACTGCCTTTTACCTGCCTCCAGGTATGGACCTGGCTAGAGACCTGGCTTGCAACCTGGTTATGTGCCCTGACTGGGAATCTAACCAGCAACCTTTGGGTTTGCAAGCTGGAACCTTATCCACTGTGCCACGAGCCAGGGCATTGTCCTTTGTTTCTGATTGAACCTTTTTCATGCTGTTGAGCTCCTCACTAAGTTCCTTGAGCATTCTTATAACCAGTGTTTTGAACTCTGCATCTGATAGATTGCTTATCTCTCTTTTATTTAATTCTTTTTCTGAAGCTTTGATCTTTTCTTTAATTTTGGCCATGTTTCATTGTCTCCTGGTGTTGGCAGTCTCCCTGTGTTTGTTTTTATGTATTAGGTAGAGCTGCTTTGACTCTGTGCCTTGGTAGTATGGCCTAATGTAGTAGGTGTCCTATAGGGTCCAGTGACACAGCCTCCCCTATGAGCCAAGCTGGAGACTTGAGGTGTGCACTTTAAGTACACCCTCTTCTTGTGGTTGAGCCTTGGTTGCTGTTGGCATGTTGGTGGGAAGAATTTACTCAGGCCAATTAGCTACAAGGACTGGCTGTGACCACTGACCACCAACCACCTCCTTCCATGAAGGATCAGTTGTGCAGGGGGAGGGTGGTGGTGCTTCAGCATGGTTTAGCTGTCCACTGGGTGCACTGGCCCTGGGGTTCCCTGGATGGTACAGGCCAAGGTCAGCCCCACCTGTGTTTTGCCTGGGACACCCTGCCTGAGCTATAAAGCAATCTGAGATGCTGCTACTTGTGCTGAGCTGGAGATTCCTAAGCAAATCCAGGTTGTGAATCTAGGCTGGCTGCTGCTAGTGCTAAGCCTGGAGCTCACTGAGGCAGCTGCTGCTTGTTTGAGAGGATTTAGGAAGTTGTGCATCCTGAGCCGAGACCAGCCTTTCCTATGGAGAAGCAGCTTGGGTGGGTGCACAGGTTGGGTGGGAAGGAGTCTCTGGGAATCTCCAAAGCCCATCAAACAGTGTTAGCCAGATTGATGGAGTCTCAGATATGGCTTGGCCTGCTGACTCTATGCAGGGAGGGTTAAGAAAAGGGACAACTGCCTTGAGGCCAGACATTCACACTTCACTTTCTCCCTGCATAGCACTGGATGCCTTTTAAGCTGCTACCCCAGTCTGAAGCTCACAGGGAGTAAGTTTGAGTAGGTGAGTCCGTGTGTGGTTTCTTTAAAAGGAACTGCTTGGGGCTCCAGAAGTCTCTTCCACCAACTCATCCCTGCTGGTTTTTATAGCCAGAAGTTGTGGGGACTTACCTTCCTGACACTGGAACCTTGGGCCCAAGGTTCTGGTGTGGGACTGGGACTCCTTGCTCCTGAGGTAGCCCACCTGAATGTTTATCCTCCACACATTGGTGTGGGGTCAGACCATTCTCCATTTGTGCCCCTTCTACCAATTTGGATAGATGTGGTTTCTTTAATTCTATAGTTGTCAGACTTCTGTTCAACTCGATTTCCGATGGTTCTGAGTGGTTGTTCTGCATTTTAGTTGTAATTTTTAAAAAGGCTTTTAAAATTTATTTTTAAAAGGGAAGAGAGGGAGAGAAGCATCAATGTGGGAGATAACATCAATCAGTTCCTCTCATGCTCCCAACTGGAGACCTGGCCTGTAGTCCAGGCATATGCCCTGACCATGAATCAGACTGAGACCCTTCGGTTCACAGGCTAGCATTCAATCCATTGAGCCACACTAGCCAGGGCTTTAGTTGTAATTTTGACGTGGTTGTGTAAAAAAGTGAGCTATGTCTGCCTTTGCTGCCATCTTGAGTGGAAGTCATTTTTAAGATTGATTTTCATACAGTACCTCCCAGGAAGTAAGAAAGTGAATGGCTCTAATTATGGACAACAGATCTGATTGCAAATTAGATGATATCAATTTTTGCTTTTAACAAATTTGAAGAATGTAATTGATTTTGCATCAGATACATCATTAAAAATGATTTCCCCTTAATTTTTAATTTTATGAATATCAAATCTATAGAGAAGTTGCAGGAAAAATATGATAAATCTTGTATCTTTCACTCAGATTCTCCAATTGTGAAGATTTAGCCTCATTTTTTCTATCATAATATAACAATAATTATTGTTCATTTCTTCTATTTGTCTATCTATAATTATTACTATCCTGCTGAAAAATTTGGGAGTTGGATGCAAACATCCTGACACTTGATCCCTAAATACTTAATCACTTATCTTCTAAAATTCATGACATTATTCCATCCAACAATACAATGATCACACTCAGGATATTATTTAACATTGATGTTTTTGAGATTATAGGTCAGTTGTTTTGTCGATGTCCCTTAATTTGAACTTGTCTGATGGTTATCACAATTATATTCAAGTCAAACCTTTTCTATAGAAATAATATAAGATGTATAAGTACTTTTTATAACAAATCAAAATGTGATATTTTTGTACATATTTGGAAGGAGGTAAAAGAATTGAACAATATTCCTATGACACAATTCCTTCCATTTTCTATTTGTTTAAATGAAGATTCTCAGTCCTTTCATCTGTAAAAACAGAAATAGGAATACAATATTCAGGTGATGTATTATAGAATTGTACGCTTGAAGCCTACACAATTTTATTAACCAATGTCATCCAATAACTTCAATAAAAAAGAAAAAGAATAGGAGTAGAAATGAAGCTGAAGTTCTGTCACTCTACAATTGAGAAAAATACGTGAACTGATTGAAAAGAAAAATAGCTAAAGATGCAGTTCAAATAAAATCTTACATTTTGTACCCTGTCTGGTGGCACATAGGATAAGGCACCGGCCTGCGAACCCAAAAGTTGCTGGTTCCATTCCCCAGCCAGGGCACGTAACCAGGATGCAAGCCAGGTCGCCAGCCAGGTCTAGCTGGAGGCAGGTGAAAGGCAACCATACATTGATGTCTCGCTCCTTCTTTGCCTCTCTCCCTTCCCCTCTCTCTAAAAATAATAAAAATCTTAAAAAAAAAATAAGACCCACCTCAGATCAAAGATACATACAGGCCCCTATAGCTGGAGGCAGGTGAAAGGCAACCATACATTGATGTCTGTCTCTCTCCCTTTCTGCCTCTCTCCTTTCCTCTTTCTTTAAAAATAATAAATAACATCTTTATTTAAAAAAAAAAAAAGATCCATGCAGACTAATAAAAGTAAAGGGATGGAACAAAAGTCAAACCTACAATCTAGACATATGTCCTGACTGGAAATTGAACCCCCAACCCTGTGGTGTGTGGGCTGATGCTCCAACCAACTGAGGCATACTGGCCAGGGCTGTTAGTGTATTTTTATTTAATTTTTAAATTTTTATTATTTTTTAAAGATTTCATTTAATTTTTAGAGGAGAAGGGAGGGAAAAAGAGAAGGAGAGAAGTATTGATGTGCAATAGATACATCGATCTCTTGCGTCTCAGATCCCCTCAACCAGAGACCCAGGCAACTCAGGCATGTGCCCTGATTGGGAATCAAACCTGCAGCCTTTTGATTCGTAGGCCAGCATTCAATCCACTGAGCCACACCAGCTAGGGCAATTTTTTTATTTTTTAAAGATTTTATTAATTATTTTTAGAGAGAGGGGTAGAGGGGAGGAAGAAAGGGAGAGAAACATCAATGTACATCAATGTATTGTTATCTTTCACCTGCCTGCAGCTGGGGACCTGGCTGGAGACCTGGCTTGCAACCTGGTTATGTGCCCTGGCTGGGAATCGAACCAGCGACACTTGGGTTCACAGGCTGGTGCTCAACCCACTGAGCCACACCATCCAGGGCTTCATTAGTGTATTTTTATTTATTTATTATTATTTTAAAAGATTTTATTTATTATTTCCAGAGAGAGGAGAAGGGAGAGAGGCAGAGAAGGAGAGAAACATCAATATATGGTTGCCTTTTACCTTCCTCCAGCTATGGCCAGGCTGAAGACCTGGCTTACAACCTGGTTATGTGCCCTGACTGGGGAATTGAACCAGGAAACTTAGGGATCACAGACCAGTGCCTTATCCACTGTGCCACTAGCCAGGGCATTGATGTATTTTTAAAATGAAAGTTGGTGGGTTGCATCAAAACCCTATACTATTTGGATTGAAAATAGTGATGTGATAGTTTGATTTATTTTTAAAAAATATTTAAAACCTGCCAGAGTCTGCATGCTTTGTAGCTATTTTAACTTAAAAATTGTTAAGTGTCAAAATGTCCAAGGATGATACATAGTTTTCCTAAATTATTTCAGGGGTCACATGAGCCAAAAGTGTTTGGGGACCACTGTGTTCAAATGGGCTAGAGGATGGGAATAGCTTCCAGGATGGTTTTAGGGGACTCCATTTCTATAGGGAGGGGGCCCCAAAAAACCTGGATTTATCTTCTGGAGAGTGGGCCCCTTGTAGTCCAGGCCTCCTCTGCTAGGTGAGTATCCAAGAACCCATCTGCATCAGTGCACCAGCTGGCATTGTGAGAGGCTGCATTCAGCTTCAGTGAATGTTTTTGAAGATTCTTGCAATGCCTTTGCCCATTCATTTCATGATGGGTGATTTAGGAACGCACCTGCCCACACTGCAGATTGTTCAGCAGTTTTTGACCCCCATTCCCCACCCTCCCTATTCACCTGATCTCACCCCAAGCCAGTGTGGAAGAGATGAAACTAAAAGCAGATGCGTTGAAAGGCATCAAAATCTGTAAGTTCAAAAACTGTTTTGAGCAGTGAAAAAACATCTTGCTAGGTGTATTGCAGCAAATGGAGAGTGCTTTGAAGGGAAAGTGAGTGAAGTTTAAATGCGTAAGAATAAATGAAAAAATTTATAAATCCAGGATTTTTGTGTCCCTCTTTGTATTGTCATGAAATATCAAAAGGTCAGAGAGAGGACACCAGGTGGGGCAGCAGCTCCCGGAGTGACACTGTAACTTTACCTTTATAAAAAGGAGACTTCTGGCCAAGACGGAGGTGTAGGTAGACACACTTCGCCACCCTCCACAATATGATGAAATACAGCTACCTCAAAACTAAAAACAACCAGGAATACCAGAATCGGAACTTCATGGAAGTCCAACAAACAAAGATATAAGGAAGCAATACTCATCCAGATTAGTAGGAGGGGCAGAGAAGACTCGGAGTGGTGACAGCGGTGGCAGGAAGGCAGTGGTTGTGGCTGGCCAGTGGAAAGAGCAGTCACCCATCGTAAGTCAGGAGGGACACCTGGGGAGCGACCCCAGCCCCAGATCAGACCGTGCAACTCATGGCTCCAGTGCTGGGGAAAATAAAATCTCATTGCTTCTGACTGTGAAAACCAGTCGGGGTTGGGGTAGCAGAAGAAACTGCCAGCCTCCCAACAGAGTGTCCATCTAGAGGGGCCCCCACAGACCTAGAATGTCTGCAGATACACACTCTCTGGGAACCACAGCCAGGGCAACAGATTAAGGGGCACCAGTCCCATGCAGAAAACAGGAGAAATGCCTGGAAAAGGAGCAAGTGCTGAACAAGAGGTATTGTTCCCCCTCAAACCCCTCCCCCACATACAGAGCCACAACATGGTGAAACCTGTGCCCCCCCACACTGATGAATACCTAAGGCTCTGCCCCTTTCAACGTAATAGGAGCAGCAGCTCTACCTAAGACACAGAGACAAACACAGGGGGTGGTCAAGATGAGGAGACAGAGAAGTATGGCCCAGAAGAGGGAGTAGGTCAAGGTTCTAGTGGGAAAACTAAGTGATGAGGAGATAGGCAGACTAACAGATGCAGAGTTCAAAATAATGATGCTCACAGACTTGACAGACAAGATTAAGTATGACAAACACATAATGAAGGCTATGCTAAATGGAATGAAAGAAAATCCATCAAAGCCGATGGTGAAAGGAAGGAAGCTGGAGTTTAAAATCAATGATTTGGAACATAAGGAAGAAATAAACAGTCAACCAGTACAGAATGAGGAAACAAGAATTTAAAAAAATGATAGCCCTGGCTGGTGGCACAGTGGATAAGGCGCTGGCCTGTGAACCCAAACGTCACTGGTTCGATTCCCCAGCCAGGGCACATAACCTGGTTGCAAGCCAGGTCTCCAGCCAGGTCCGTAGCTGGAGGCAGGTGAAAGGCAACCATACATTGATGTCTCTCTCACTTCCCCTCTCTCTAAAAATAATAAATAAAAAAATCTTTAAAATTAAAAAAAAAGAATTAAAAAAAAAATGAGGAGAGGCCTAGGAACCTCTGGGACAACTTTAAACATACCAACACACAAATCATAGGGGTACCAGAAAGAGAAGAGGAAGAGCAAGAAATTGAAAATTTGTGTGAAAAAACAATGAAGGAAAATGTCCCTAATTTGGTGAAGGAAATATACATGAAAGTCTAAGAAGCACAGAGTCCCAAACAAGCTAAACCCAAAGAAGACCATACCAAGACACATCATAATTAAAATGTCAACAGTGAAAGATAAGAGAACCTTAAAAGAAGCAAGAGAAGAGATTACCCACAAAAGAGCCTCCATAAGACTACCAGCTGATTTCTCCAAAGAAACTTTGTAGGCAATTCGTTTTTAAAGATGTTACTGATTTGTTTGTTTGTTTTTAGAGAGGGGAAGGAAGGGAGAAAGAGGGAGAGAAACATCAATGTGTGGATGTCTCTCCCACACTCCTAACTGGGGACCTGGCTTACAACCCAGGCATGTGCTCTGACTGGGAATCGAACTGATGACTGTTTGGTTTGTAGGTTGGCACTCGGTCCATTGAGTCACAACAGCTAGGGAGAGGCAAGAAGTGTTTAAAGTGGTGAAGAGTAAGGACCTACAATCAAGATTACTCTATCCAGTAAAGCTATCATTTAGAATGGAAGGGTAGACAAAGTGCTTCCCAGACAAAGTAAAGCTAAAGGAGTTCATCACAAAGCCATTATTTTGTTTTATTTAAAAACAATTTTTAAAAGATTTTATTTGTTAATTTAGAGAGAGGGGAAGGGGACCTGGCCTGCAACTCAGGCATGTGCCCTGAGTGGGAGCCAAACCAGCAACACTTCTGTTTGCAGAACAGTGCTCAATCCACTGAGCCACACCAACCAGGGTACCAAGCCATTATTCTATGAAACGTTAAAGGGACTTATTTATGGAAAAGAAGATCAAAACTATGAACATTAAAATGACAACAAACACAACTATCAACAATAGAATCTGAAAAATAAAAACGAAAACAAACTAAGCAAACAACCAGAATAGGGTGAGAATCATAGGTATGGGGATCATTGGAAGGGTTATCAGCTGGGAGGGATGAGGGGGAGAAATGGGGAAATGGTTCAGGGACTAAGAAGCATAATTGGTAGGTACAAAATAGACAGGGGGATGTCAAGAATAGTATAGGAAAAGGAGATCCATGGACCTAAGTGGGGGCAGGGGTAGGATTGCTGGAGGGAAGGGGGAGTATTGGGTGGAGGGGAGCAAAGGGAAAGATAAAATTGGGACAACTGTAACAGCATAATAAATGTATATATATATATATATATATATACATATATATATATATATATATATATATGGGACAGGATACCAAGGAAGCATTTAAACCCTAAATAGTAATACTGGAATACCTGGGAGGCAATATTAAGTTTTTGGCTTTGATAAAAAATGCCACTTCATAGAATACTTTGTGACTGGATTTGATCCACCCATTTATCTATTTACTAATAATGTGGGTTAATTTGTGATCACCCAGAATACAGTAGTATGCTATGAAGTGATACGTTTTGAAGAAAAGCAGAAACATTTTCATTTGTGAACCGATAGAGGAAACCCTTTGAGGCTGGCTATGGGACTGGTCTGCATGTCATCTTGTGAGCACCTTTGCATATGTGCGCATTTCCTTGTGTGCACGAGTCGGGAGTTGGGGAAATAAATATTACAGAACACTCCACCATATGCCTAGCAACACATAAGTTGCATTACTTAGAGCACTCCGAGGTTATTAGCATGTCAGGTAAAGGCAATAGAGAGGCCAGTTATTTGCTGCGTCCTGGTCACAGACCAGGGAGCGAGCCTGGAATAATGGTCCAGGGGTGGTCCCAGAGCCTGTGTGCGGTCCTGAAACCTCAGTGCTTTCTGTGCTGCAGCAACTTTGCCTCTGGGCATGTGAATGAGGTGTGTGGAGGGGGACTTTTGACTGGCATCCCAAGAACTAAATTAAGGACCAGAGTGGATTTAATTGATCGTTATTTCTACACATGTCATTTTAAGAACAAGTAAAAGAAGAGCAGAATTTTCAGCCTTTGAAAAGACAAAAATAAAGTTTTACCAGTATATACATTGGGCTTTTAAAATAAAATGTCCCTAGTTCTCAATTAATCTGTGTAATTTATTTCAATGCTGGTGTTTTAAGGCATTGCAGCACATGCTCTGAAGATTTTTAAAATGTGAGACTATTAAAAATAAAGCCAAACTGAAACATTGAAAAACTAGAGTTCCACCCTGGCTGGTGTGGCCCCCTGGGATTGAGCACCAGCTGCGAACCAAAGGATGTCTGGTTCAATTCCCAGTCAGAGCACATGCCTGGGTTGTGGGCCAGGTCCTCCGTTGGGCATGCACTAGGGGCAGCCACACATCGATGTTTTCCTCTTTTCCCCTTTCTTCCCCTTTCTCTGAAAATAATTAAGTAAAATCCTAAAAACAAAACAAAACAAACCAAAAACTAGGGTCCCTTGTGCCAATCAAAATGTGTTTTTCTTGACTGCAGCTCCCAAAAACTTAAGTAGAACAAATCAATCCGTGAAATAAAAGAAACACGTTTTACAAAGGTAAGGAGAGGAAATTATGCATCAAACCATTACAAAGCCTTTCAGGCATGTCGGAAATGCAGATTATAGTACAGCGAGCACCTGTGTACCTACAACCCAACTTCAGAAATAGGAGATGAAAAATACAGAAAGAAGAACACGAGGTGCTTCTTTCCTATTGAAATCTCTTCCTTTTCCACAGAAATAGTCACTTCCCTGACTTTGAAGTCATTTCCACATATTTAAAAGTTTTATTTTTCTTTTTGCCCTGGCTGGTGTGGCTCGGTGAATTTAGTGCAGGCCTTAATCCCTGGTTCAATTCCCAGTCAGGGCACAAGCCTGGCTTGCAGGTCAGGTCCCCAGTTGGGAGCATGTAAGAGGCAACCGATCTGTGTATCTCAAATATTGATGTTCAACTTTATTTTTTTTTTTTAGATTTTTGTGTGTTGGTATCTGTGACTATAGCGCTTTCATTTAAACTATAATGTAATAAGCTTTGATTTACTGATTCTTCTGTTAGTGGGAATTTTGCTATTACTGCAGAGCTGCAATAAATAGTGTTCATGTTTCAGTGCACATGTAGGAGAATCTATTTAATGTCTCCCAGGACTGGAGGTGCTATATTAAAAGACAGGCACATCTGTCCCAAATGTTGCTGGTAGTCCTGCAGAGTAATTGGGCTGATTTCTTCTTTTATCAGTAGTGAACAGGAGTTTGTCGCGCAGTCCACGTCACTTCTACATGTTGTCAGTCTTTAAATCTTTTGCTAAACTGGTGGGCGTGAAATATCTCGTGTTTTTAAAAAAATATTGATGTTATTGAGATACAATTTACATAAAATTGAAATGCACTCATTTTAATAATACACAGTTTAATTGGCATTGGACACATGCATATACCTGTGTGTTTACCATCCCAATCAGGACATAGAACATTTTTTTTTTGCCCTGAAAAGTCTCCCTCTGCCTTATTGACTCAGGCAGCCACTGATTCCAGTTACTGATTTCTGTCAAAGAGTTACAGAGGAGGTACCCTGTTATGTCTGGCTTCTTCTGATCAGAATAATGCTTTTTTAAAAATTCATCCATGTGTTGTTTATATCAGTTCATTCACTTTTAAACAGTAGATATAATTTACATAATAAAACCCACTATTTTAAAATGTACTATTTAGTGGTTTTTACTATTTTATATTCACAATGTTGTGTAACCATCGTTTCTGTTCTAGAACATTTTGATTACCCCAAAAAGAAACCTCCTACCTGTGAATAGTCACTCCCAGCCTCCCTCTTCCTTTCTCTGTGGATTTGCACATACTACATAGACATGTCAAATAAATGCAGTAAAACAATATGGAGGAGCCATTTGTATCTGGCTGCTTTCACTTGACATGTTTTCAAGGTTCATTCATGCCATAGAATGTATCAGTACTTCATTCCTCTTTCTGCTTGAAGAATAATATATTGTGAGGTTATGCCACATTTTGTTTATCCATTCATCGATGGATGGACATTTGGATTGTTTTCACTTTTTGAGTGTTATGAATAATGCTGCTATGAACATCTGTGTACAAGTTTTTATGTGAACATGTGTTTTCAGTTCTTTTGGATGGATTCCTAGGAATAGAATTACTGGGCCTTGTGGTAATTCTCCATTTAACTTTTTGAGGAAAGCTCATGCTTTTTTTTGGTAATATTTCATTATATGACTATACCACCTTTTGGTTGTCAATTTATCAGTTAATGGGCATTTGCACTGCTTCTTGCATGTGAAGTGTTTGTTCAAATACTTGGCCTGTTTTTTAAAAAGTGGACTTTTTTGTCTTTATTATTGAGTTTTAGACATATTTATTTATTTATTAGAAGATTTTATTATTTTTAGAGAGAGGGGAAGGGAGGGAGGCAGACGGGGAGAGAAACATCAGTGTATGGTTGCCTTTCACCTGCCTCCAGCTACAGACCTGGCTGGAGACCTGACTTGCAACCTGGTTATCTGCCCTGACTGGGGATTGAACCAGCTACACTTGGGTTTGCAGGCCAATGCTCAATCCACTGAGCCACACCAGCCAAGGCCTGGTTAGCTTTTACCTTTTAGACTATACTCCATCTCATTAATTTTAGCATATGGTATGAAGGATTATAATGCATTATTTTTAATTTTAAAAAATCAACACAATGAACACATCATTTTTCATAAATATTTTATGAATGATAAAACAGCTGCACTCACTAATAAAATGAATTACATCATTTATTCAAACAACATATTTGTTGAATTAAGCATCATAACTCGGCCAATATAGTGATTTAAAAGACACCCACCCACCCACACACACACACCACTTTGCTCCCTGCCTGGGGAGACAGCAAATGTACAACCCCCGGGTACAGTGTGATAGTGCTCTGCTAGAGATAAATGCTGGCTGGCAGGGTGGGGGATGCAGGAGAAACCCTGCCTCACTGGGAACCCAGCTGAGGCTTTTCAAAGGTGGTGATGCTAAGCTGAGACTTGAGGGTCTGGTTGCTCTTAGCTAAGAAAGAGGGGTAGATGTGCAAAGGCCAGAGACCTGGGAAAATCCTACATCAGAGCAGATGGTACAAAGCAGGAGCGGCATGATCTGGAGCTTTGCTTGACCTGATTATGAACTCAGTTTTTATCTGATAATCATCAGGGGAGCTGAGTATTGCTGCTTTGAGCGCTGTGAATGTTTTGTGTTCAATGACTCTGGAATAAAACACTTAACTGCTTCTTTGAAAAGGCCTTAGAACTGGCTATTTTAAACTATCCCCATAATTAATTAAATCTGTTTTTATGTGTGTGCTGGAAACTTTGTGAAGAAGTGTCATTTATGTTCTGAGGTTTGCCTGTGAGTATCTGGTACACAATAATTAAGCAAAAATAACTAATTGAGCTTTGGACATATTATTTACCTGTGATCAGAAAATAGCAAATAATGATATTAGCATGAAATACATCCCACAGACATAGACAACATGAGGGATTGACTGTGGGAGAGGGAATGGGCAGGGTGGTACAGGGGAGAGCAATGGGGGTGGGGGGAATGGGATAAATGTAATACAACAACAATAAAATTAAAGTACAAAAAAATCCCATGTCACTTTAAAAATACCATTCATTTGAAATTCATTTTCCAAGTGGCTCTTTAGGTAAAAACTATTTTGACATCAAAATAATAAAATGCTATTGAAGAATAAGTATCAGTTTTTATAAGATGAGCTTGACTGCGAACAATAAGTGCTGACAACTATAATAGCACTTATTGTGCTATTAAAAAGAAAGCACATCATGTCCCAGAAATCATCAAGTAATTACTTTTTTAATTGTAGTCACATAAAGTGAAACCAATGAAAAGAACAAACAAACAAACAAACAAAAAACAGTTAAGTGCTGGTGAGGATGCAGAGAAAAGGGAATCCTAGTGCACTGCTGGTGGAAAAGCAGACTGATGCAGTCACCATGGAAAACAGTGTGAAATTTCCTTAGAAAACTAAAAATGGAACTGGTTTTTGACCCAGTGAGTCTGCTGCTGGGAATACACCCTAAGAATTCTGAATCATCAATTCAAAGAACCTACACACCCCTATACAGCGGCACAATAACCTAGTGCTGGAAACAGCCTAAGTGCCCATTAGTAAATAAGTGGATCAAAAAACTGTGGTCCATTTACACAATGGAATCCTATGCAGAAGAAAGAAAGAACTGCTACCTTTTGCAACAGCATGGTTGGAACTGGAGAATATTATGCTAAGTGAAATAAGCCAGTTGATGAAAGACAAATACCATATGATCTCACTTATAAGAGGAATCTAATGAAGAAAATAAACTACTGAACAAAATAGAACCACAGGTATGGAAACATGGAACAGACTGAAAATGACCAGAGGGGAGATGGGAGAGGGATAATGGTGGAAGAAAGAGGAAGGGTCTAGACAAAGAACATGTATGAATGACCCATGGACATGGACAACAGTGTGGGAATTGACTGTGGGATCAGGGGGTGGGATGGGCGTTGGCAAAAATTTAGGACAACTGTAATAGAATAAGAATAAAAAAATGATTAATGAAAAAAATGATCTTGTGTGTAAAGGAAGATGTCTCTTGATATTCTTTCTAGTTTCTTAATTCTTTTACTAATGAATTGCGAATTAAAAAGGGAGTAAAACCCATCTGATAATTTATACATGGAATGAGAACAGATTCTCATGAAGAGGTTAATTCTCTTGTAACATTATTTTGATGAATTTGTGTCTGATTGGGGTCGGAGGGAAGGTGCTGGGAGAGATTACTGCACCTACAGGGTGAAAGGGGTCCCACTTGGAGTGGAGACTTCGGGTGGCCTTGAAGGGCAGGTGCTGATTGGTGGGTCTGGGCTTCTCATGCTCTCGTCTCTGGGGAGTGTTTCAGAAGTGACCATCAGAGTCATAGATTTGGGGACCCTCCACTCATGTGTCCACCTAGAACATGGTAGTCTTCTAAAAACACATTCGTTGGCATCTGGTGAAGAGAAACTACCCTGATGGCCCTGACTTTCAGAGCCTCAGGTGAGGCTTATGCAGAACCACGGTGGTTTCCTCACAGTCAGCCCAGAGCCCGGGTCCTCCACCCGAGGGTTAATGAACTTGGACACCGAAGCATGGTGCTGGCGAAACTCTTCAAGCGCTTTTGCTCCGAAAAGATGCTGTGAAGAAAAGAGAAGGGTTCAGAGTGGCTATCTTTTATAATAAGGTTTTTCTAAGGTGACTTTCCTTTTTTCACTGGCCTTTTGGTTAAGGGCCTGCCTCAGGGGCTCTGTCTGGCCCGCTCTGACCTTTGAATCTGTCCTGGAGGTTCCAGGTGGTGATGAACGTCTGCTGAGTCTTCAGTTCCAGTGCCTGTGCCCATGACTCCCTGTGTTTCTCGCAGTCAGCCAGTGGCAGGGTCTTGTTGAAGGCTCCTGGCATCTCTGCCCCATCATTTCATTTCCTTCCTATCATCCCCCACCATTGGGGCCCTCCACTTTTGGTGCCCGTGTCCTAGCCTAGTGACTGCGCATGCTGCCCTGTCATCCCATTCACTCCCACCTGCGGGCTATTCCC
>PVIW01017045.1:0-15028 GCA_004026585.1 Noctilio leporinus | reverse complement strand
GTCCCTGGAAGGCAAGGCTGAGCAAAACAGTCATGCTGTCTGACCCGTGAATAAACATGAGATTACCGACATGAGAGGCACTTCAGGGAGCACTTCAGGATGCTTGAGAGGGGCCTCCCACACTGCTCCTGACCCTCTCCCTCTGTCCTGCACCTCAGTGGCCTCTCCAATCACTTTCCTTCCCAACCTCACTGACTCCCAGGACCAACACCAATTCTGTTCTCTTAGTCTCCAAAGCTGGTTCTTTCCCTCTTTTCTCTGATTTAAAGTTACCCATCCTTGCTTTCACAGTTCAAATATTCATACTTCAGAGAAGCATTTTCTACCCATCTTTCCAGACTAAATGGGTCCTCAGTGTTTTTATTCCCCTCTGTGAGTAATTTCACTCTCTAGGCATTACTAATGCTAATCTTTTTTCAATCACAGAGATTGTAAACATTTATTTTCATCTTAAATTTGTCCCTTAGTCCTGCCTGGTGGCACAGTGGATAAGGCACCAGCTTGCAAACCCAATGGTCGGTGGTTCGATTCCCAGCCAGTGCACATAACCAGGTTGCAAGCCAGGTCTCCAGCCAGGTCCATAGCTGGAGGCAGGTGAAAGGCAACCACACATTGATGTCTTTCTCCCTCTCTGCCTCTCTCCTTTCCCCTCCCTCTAAAAATAATAAATAAAGTCTCCATTAAAAAAAGGATTTAATATATATTTTTAAAGATTTTATTTCATTATTTTTAGAAAGAGGGGAAGGGAGAGAGGCTGAGAGGGCGAGAGATATCAATGTATGGTTGCGTTTCACCTGCCTCCAGCCACAGACCTGACTGGAGACCTGGTTTGCAACCTGGTTATGTACCCTTGCTGGGGAATTGAACCTGCGACCTTTGGGTTCCTAGGCCTGCACCTTATCCACTGTGCTACCAGCCAGGGCTAATATTTTTTTAAAAATAAAAATAATAATTTTCTCTTAATTGTTCAGGGATGATTTGAATTATAGAAGCTTTGAATATTGTCAATCAAATCTATCAACAATTTATTTTACAATTAACTAATGATTTATAAAAATATTAATCTTCACTGAGGATATGTTTATTGATTTTAGAGAGAGGAAGGAGAGAAAGACAGACAGAAACATTGACGTGAGAGAAACATCCATGGGTTGACTTTTGCATGTGCCCTGACCAGGCTTGAACCTGGGGCCTTTTAGTGTATGGGGTGATGCTCCAACCAACTGAGCCACCCAGCTGGGGCTAACTGCTGATTTCTAAGTCAGCACACCTTTACTCAAGAGCAGGTACACAGGGATACACACTCGTCCACATGCTTTGTATTTCATTTGAATGGTTTTGTGATATTTGTTTACCCATCTTACCTATTCAGTCACCATGCTTTTTGCCTCTCTTTGGAAGACTCCACCTGGCAAGCCGTATCTGAATCCATAAGGATTTTCACTGATTAGAAGTGCTGCATAGTGATCAAGAAAGGTAACAGATCTGCTGTGTTTATAATGCTCAGAATTCCATTTTAGGTGGCTGACCCAGGTTATGGGGAGGATAGAGCAATGATGGCCATGCCAGACATTTGTTGTGATGCCAACAACGGAAGTTCACACTCATCAGGTATCCCCTGTATATCATAGAAACCACACTAGAAAGTCACATCATCATTTCATTTAAATCACTTATTAGTCTTACAATATAGAGGATATTTGTGACTCCCATCTTAGAGGGGAGGTATCTGCAGTAAGAGAGATCAAAGAACTTTGTCAAGGTCACACATGTAGGAAGTTGATGGACCAAAATTCTATTGTGGGAAATCTCACTCAAAATCCCATTTTTTGAATCATAACTCTGTACTTCACTTTCGGAGACTTATATAACAAAGATCCTTAATAAAAGGAATGGACTACTGCTAATAATAGCTCTAATTTACTGAGATCCTACCCTGCACAAAGGCATTTTTAATACTCACAAAGAGGGTAATAGCAGTAATACATTTTTAGAAATAAAATAAAGCATTGAGGAATTAACTGTCACATCAATGGGAAGCATCAGGTCATAGAACTGAGGCTGTCTGAGTTGAGAATCCAGAAATTATCATCTGTTATAGAGCCATTTAAATGGAAGAAGTATGGAGATTATCAAAGAAAAGATATTAAATATCTTCAATTATTTTGGAAAGGTCCTATCATAGAAGAGATTGGTTTATGTCTATCTATAGCTTAAAGTAGAATTAGGAGCCCTAGTTGGTGGCACAATGGATAAAGCACTGGCCTGCAAAACCCAAGGGTTGCTGGTTCAATTCCCAGCCAGGGCAAATAACCAAGTTGCAAGCCAGGTCTCTAACCAGGTCCATAGCTGGAGGCAGGTGAAAGGCAACCATATGTTGATGTCTCTCTCCCTCTCTCCCTCTCTCCCTTCCTCTCTTTCTGAAAATAGTAAATAAAAAATCTTAAAGAAAAGAAAAGTAGAATTAGAACAAGGGAGTAGAAATAGAGATCTGATAAATCTAAAACAGGCTAACTAATTACATTTGAAATGAAAATGGCTATCACCTGTCTGAGTGAATCATGATTGGAATGATGCATTGAGGGTGAAGGAGGTCCCTTGCAAATCTGGAAGGAAAGCTGACGACTTGTTGGCATGGCAGTTGGCAGTTCCCTAAATGTGGCTTTTGCCTCCTTCTCCAGCATACCCACCAGTGGCATGAAAGCAGGAAACCACACAGAAGTATCAGGTTTCCTCCTCCTGGGTCTCTCAGAGGATCCTGATCTACAGCCCTTCCTCTTTGGCATGTTACTGTCCATGTACCTGATCACTGTGCTTGGGAACCTGCTCATCATCCTGGCCATTAGCTCAGACTCCCACCTCCATACGCCCATGTACTTCTTCCTCTCCAACCTGTCCTTGACTGACATCTGTTTCACCTCTACCACTGTCCCGAAGATGCTGGTGAACATTCAGACACACAGCAAAGCCATCTCCTACATTGGATGCTTCATTCAAGTTTATTTTTTTATGATTTTTGCCATAATGGATAGTTCTCTTTTGACCGTGATGGCCTATGACCGGTATGTGGCCATCTGCCACCCCCTGCACTACATGGTCATCATGAACCCACGCCTGTGTGGCCTGCTGGTTCTGTTGTGTTGGTCCATCATATTCTGGGTCTCCTTGGTTCATATTCTTCTGATGAGGCGGCTGACCTTCTGTGCAGGAACTGAAATTCCACATTTCTTCTGTGAACTGGCTCAGATTCTCAAGGTAGCCTGCTCAGATACCCTCATCAATAACATCTTCCTGTATGTGTCTACTGCCCTACTGGGTGTGATTCCTCTCACTGGCATTCTCTATTCTTACTCTCAGATTGTCTCCTCTTTAATGAAAATGTCCTCTGCAGGGAGGTCATATAAAGCCTTTTCCACGTGTGGGTCTCACCTCTGTGTGGTCTCTTTGTTCTATGGGACAGGACTGGGGGTTTACCTCACTTCTACTGTGACCCGTTCTTCCCTACAAAACTCAGTGGCCTCAGTGATGTACACTGTGGTCACCCCCATGCTGAACCCCTTTATCTACAGCCTGAGGAACAAGGATGTGAAGGGGGCCTTGGGGAGGCTCTTTTGCCAAGGAGCCCCTTGTCTGTGAAGGATCCCTCACCTCAGAGCTAAGTGGACATGGTGGACCCTGAAGACCATTGTTATGGATTTAAGTCTGTTTTTTTTTTTTTTCTTTCCTAAAAACACATGCTTCATTACTTCCATTCTCAAAGCACCTAGGACTTTGTTTTTATTTCATTTTTAAACTTTATTTTTCAACTACAGTTTACATTCAATATTATTTTGCATAATTTTCTGGTGTATAACATAGTGGTTACAGAATCATGAACTTTACAAAGTGTTTTCCCCAATATTTCTAGTATCCACTTTATACCACATGTAGTTATTATAATATTATTGATTGTATTCCCATTACTACTTTAGAAGTACCAATTTGTACTTCTTAATCCCTTCACCATTTTTACCCAGTTCTTCAACCCCCACCCTTGCCTCTGGCAACCATCAGTTTCCTCTCTATATCTGTGAATCTGGTATGAATGAATCCAAGTTAAACCTATTTTCTTGGAAAGATTGACAAAAATGATATTTTTTGGTGTGTTATAGTATTTTAGTAAGTAGTTCATGTGTGCCATGAGAGAGGCTGAAAATTGTTCCTTTACATGTATCATTTTACAAAGTCATGACATTTCTTTGAGCTTCTTAAAAAGAAATCTCATTTACCCCATTTTTCAGGGAAAGAGACTGAGCTTGGGAAGGACTCTAACCTGACACCAAGCCCTCAGTCTTAACTGACCTGTCTCACCTGTTCTGTAAACAGTGATGTGATTTTCATCTTCCAAGAGTAGGAATCTAGATTTAAAAACTAGTTTGTTCAGGTGATTCATTTGAATATATATGTTGTATAGGATAAGCCTTAGATATTGTTTTAGTCTTTGTCTTTTTTCCTCCTTCTGTTTTTTTCCCCTCTACTCTTTGCTCTCCTTGTTTTAACAGATTTCTATTTTCCATCATTGCAGTTTTAAAATACACTCCAAGGTCCTAAACATGGAACAATGACTACAATAGAATAAGACTTGTTGCTGGGGAGAGAGTACTCTCTGGAGGCATCATCAGGAATGATAGTTACAGGTTGAACTTACTTTGCTTTTTGAGAAGAATGTTGATAGAATTGATTTTGCAGTGAACAGTGAAGTAGCAAAATCTGTCAGCATTGCTCCCATGTTTTCTGAGGTCCTTCCAGTATCTCCATCGCACACCAGCCTGATGGCCATTGTCAGTGCCAGGTGGAACCTCCTTTCCCAGTGTATGACAGCAGAAAGGACAGGGATCAACCCTGTCAGGGATGGCTTCTGATGGGGAGATGCAGGGTACAATGTGTCCTTCACACCTCAGCTGGGATAAGTGAAGTTTGGATCTTGTGCCACTTCCCAGAGTTTCCCTACAGGATGAAAACTCACTGTGGGAAGTTCTATTGGCTGTATTTTCTTCTCTGTATCATATCTCCTCTAACCCATGTTCCATGTTCTTTGCTCCTTCCAATAAAGTGCTTACACATGAATCCTTGGCTCAGTGTCAGCTTCTGGGGGAACCAAAACCGAGACCAGTGATAAAGCAGTGAAGGGTATCAAACAATATCATGAATGGAATTGAGAACTTTTGGGGGAAAAAGGAAGAAAAAGCAAGCAAGCAAGCAGTAGGTGTATAGGAAGATCTTCAGATTACTGAAAAACCATTCTCAACGTGGCTTCAATCCCCTTGGATTTTATTCAGTTTCATCAACAGGTATTTCTTGTCTACTGTACACAAATTGAAGAGGGGACCAGAGATGTAACCATGATTGCAATGCAGAGTGGTAAGCATAATACATTTGGATGTAATAGGATCTGTTGAAAACAAGGGTATATAAAAGTTGGCAACTCAGTTTGGGTCAATTCCAGAGGAAACTTAAAAGTTTTTGTCTTACAGATTTATTGAAGTATAACTTACCCTCCAATTCACCCCTTGAAAGTATAAATTCAGTAATTCTACTCAATTTATAGAGTAATGGAACCATCACCACCATCCCATTATAAACCTTTTGATCATCCCAGGTAATTTCCTTGTGCCCATTTGTGTTCAATGTCCATCCCACCACAATGTTCGGCTACCACTGCCTATAGTTTTCTGTCACTATAAACTGGACTTTTTTACATTTTATATCAATGGAATCATACAATATGTGATCCTTTGTATCTGGCTTCTTCCTTCAGCATAATGATTTTTAAGGTTATCCATGTGGGAAATGTGTGTCAGTATTTTGTTCCTGATAATTGCGGTATAATATACTGATAAATGGCTATTTCTCCATTTACCAGCTGATAGCAATTTGGACATCCCAGGATATGGTTACTATGAATAATACTATTATGAACATTTGAATATATGTCTCTGTGTTGACCTGCATCTTCATTTCTTTGGGGTAGATAATTTGAAATAAGATTACTGAGTCATATGGTAAATTCATGTTTAATTAAAAAAACATAACTTTATTTTATTTTATTTTTAAAAAGATTTTTAAAAATTATTATTTTTAGAGAGAGAGGATGGGAGAGAGGCAGAGAGGGAGAAGGACATTAATGTGTGGTTGCCTTTCACCTGCCTCCAAGTACAGTCCTGGCTGGAGACCTGGCTTGCAACCTGGTTATGTGCCCTGGCTGGGAATAGAAACAGCGACCTTTGGGTTTGCAGGCTGGGTAGCAGAATATTTTAAGATTAGAGTTGGTGACACATCATTATGGCAGAAGGGTTCATTATTCAACTTACAAGAAATCAATAGGACCTGAGGTTTATGAATGTTATGAAGATGGTAAAAAATCATCATTGTCTTAATCCTTTGATTTTGAGTTGAGTAGGATTAATTTTAGATTGAGGGAAAGGGAGGGAGACAGAGAGGGAGAGAAACATCAATGTGAATGAGACCATGCCCTGACTGGGACTGAACCTGCAACACAGGTACATGCCCTGACTGGAAATTGAATTGGCAACATTTTGCTTTGTGGAACAATGCCCAACCAACTGAGCCACATTAATCAGGGCTGAGAAATCTTTTAATCATCATTTATTTATTCATCAACATGACAGACTACATAACAAATAGGAAGTCTGTGACTATCAACAATGTGGAAGAGACTTCAGCAAAACTTCACGCCATAAGACACAGAGGAGACCCCAAAGTGGAGGGAACACTCACGAGGGTTATCAGCATAGGACAGGCAAAGCTTTCTTGCTCTGCAGAAGAAAACCTCTGCTGGAGAGAAACTGTCCGTATTTAATCACGTGGAAAAGCTGTCAACCTGCCTGCTAATACTGGGAAACCAGCATGAAGAGAAAGCCTTCAAATGCAGTGACAGTAAGGAAGCCTTTGGTAATAAAACTCACATTCCTGCACAGATGAGTAGTCAGAATGGTAAAGAACTCTATGAATGGAAGGAATGCAGGAGAGCATTTATTAACTCCACAAGCATAGGTGTAACTGTAGAAACTCATCCTCCTAAGAGACAGTCTAAAGCTAAGGAATGTGGAAGAACTATTTGATGTTCATAATTTAAGTTTACATGGGAATTTACACTGGAGAAAATGCTATAGATATAAGGGCTGTGGGAACGTGTACCTTCCAGCTTCTCATCTTAGGGAACATGGAAAATCTCACACTGGAGGGGCACTGTCCACATTCAGAATATATGCTGTCTATCTCCACCTTATAAGCAAACCCTTACTTGAGAGAAACCCTACAAATGTAAAGAATGTGGGAAAGCCTTCACTCAGGGCTCAGACCTTTGTAAAGATGTACAAACTCACAGTGGAGAGAAATCCAAGAATAAAAACAATGTGAGAAAGCTATCAGTTATTTCCATTTATTTTACATACATTAAAACCTCATCCTCTAAAGAAAATGTAAAAAGTGTGGGAAATCCTTCTGTTTTCTTAGTTCCTTTTGATGTCATGGAAAAAGTGATTCACAGTAAAAAAACTGAATTATGATATTCTACCCGGGGTCATGAATCTAAGGGTTTGCTGAGAGGCACAGTGATCTGGGTGGTTCTATAGGTCTCTTCTGAGCATTAGTGCTTTGGTCCTTACTATCCCTGTGCATGATGTGTTTTCTTTCTGCTGCTAGCCAGGCCAGGCCGGTCTATTTGCTATACCTTCCAGGTTGCAACAGGGCCAAAAGTGGACCCCCAGGATTGACACCTAATCATTTCCTAAGCACCTGGATTCTCCTGTTGGATTAACACACTTTTACACTGTAAAGACAGTGACTGCTTCACTGTGTGCACTGCTCATTGAGCCCATTTACATGGAGTCCCTCTGGCCGAGGCATTGCCACAAACCCTCCCCTTGTCAGAGGCTGTGTCTGACAGGAACATGGATATCCTGTGGGGAAGTGCTCAGTGTCATCACAATCAGTGATCTGAAAGCACTCTTGTGACACAGCAGTGGAGACTGCATGACTGTCCCACTGTGAACTAAACTTAGTGACGATGGTGGGAACAGGTGCTCTGCTCTCCCACTATTGTCCAGCATTGCCTGTGTCTTACAGATTTCACATTGTCCTATTCTGTCCCAGACAAGCTTGGTCCTGCTGTCTACCTTAGTCCCAGGAGTGCCATCCATTGAGGGTCCCATGGATTGTCCCTTGATCTTGTGGTGACTCCTGCAGTCAGTGCTGCTCCAGCCCTTTCCTCACTCTCAGCCCAGACTTCTCTCACAGGCCATTGACTTCTTTTCATCCTTTTTTTGGTATATTTTGTTGATTATACTATTACAGTTGTCCCAAATTCTTTTCCCTTTGCTCCCTCCCACAGTCCCACAACCCCTTTAGTTCATGTCCATGGGATGTACATATACGTTCTCTGATTCACCCATTCCTTGATTATTCTTAACTTCCCCTTGACTATCTTGTACCCACCAACTGAGTTTCCTAATCCCTGCATCTTTTTCCCTTTTTGTCCCCTTCCCCCTCCCAGCTGATAACCCTCCCAATGATCCCCATAGCTATGTTTCTGGTCCTATTCTGGTTGTTTGCTTGGTTCGCTTTTGCTTTCCTTCTCATTTTCCATTTTTCAGGTTCTGCTGTTGATAATTGTGTTTGTCGTCATTTTAATGTTCATAGTTTTGATTCTCTTTTTCTTAAATAAGTCTCTTTAACATTTCATATAATAAGGCCTTGGTGATGATGAACTCCTTTAGCTTTACCTTGCCTGGGAAACAATTTATTTGCCCTTCCATTCTGGGAGATAGCTATGCTAGATAGAGCAATCTTGGTTGAAGGTCCTTGCTTTTCATCACTTTGAATATTTCTTGCCAGGCCCTTGTGACCTTCCAAGTTTCTTTTCAGAAATCAGCTGATCATCTTATTGGACCCCCTTTGTTGGTAACACTTTTCTTTTCTCTTGGTGCTTTTAAGATTCTCTCTTTTTTTTTTTTTAATTTTTCTTGTTCTTAAAAGACTTTATTTCATTATTTTTTAGAAAGAAGGGAAGGGAGAGAGGCAGAAAGGGAGAGAGACATCAATGTATGGTTGCGTTTCACCTGCCTCCAGCCACAGACCTGACTGGAGACCTGGCTTGCAACCTGGTTATATGCCCTGGCTGGGGAATCGAACCTGCAACCCTTTGGTTTGCAGGCCGGCGCCTTAACCACTGTGCTACCAGCCAGGTCTTAAGATTCTCTCTTTATCTTTAACCTTTGGCATTTTAATTATGATGTGCTACGGTGTGGTTCAATTTGGATCTAGCTTGTTTGGGACTCTCTATGCTTCCTGGATTGTATGTCGATTTCCTTTGCCAAATTTGGGAAGTTTTCCTTTATTCTTATTTTTCACATGAGTTTTCAATTTCTGGCCCTTTCTCTTCTCCTTCTGGACTTCCTGTGACTCAAGTGCTGGCTTATTTAAAGTCATCCCAGAAGTTCCTAATCCTCTCCTCTTTTTTTCAATTCTTGTTTCTACTTTCTGAGCTGTTTGACTATTTGTTTCATATCGTAGATTTGAACCCCATTTTCATTCCCTTCAGCACCAGTTTTGTGTGCATTTTTCTTTCTTTCACTTTCTAGCCTTCACTTTTTCCCTTATGTGTTTACCACCCCCAAGCATATCTGTCAAGTGTGTGAGTTCCTTCATTACCAGCATTTTAGACTGTGCATCTGTCAGGCTGGCAATCTGTTCATCTGTCAGTCTGGCTTTCTCTTCCTCAGACAGGATGGCTATTTCTCTGATGCTTAGTTTGGCCACTGGGATCTTGATTTGTGACCTTCTTTGGGTCATATTTCTCTGTCTCTGCATCTGGACAGGCTCCTTGTGTTTACCCCTGTCTTAAGTAGAGCTGTCCCACCTGTTAGTTATAAGAGGCAGAGCCTTAGGTGCTCCTCAGTGCCTAGCAACTGGTTTTATCAGGTAGTGGTGCTGTGTGTATGTGTGTATGCATGTGTGTGTGTGTGTGTTCTGAAAGGTAACTATCCTGATGCTCAGCACTTCCCCTTTCTCAGGCAGTTGCAGCATGACTGTCAATGCCTCCATCTTGGATTTTCCCCTTTTCACCTTTTCCATTTCCTTGACTCTTTTGCCACTTCTCACATAAATGGTGGCCTGTGAGTGTCTGGTAGGGTGGAGGACTTTACAAAGAAAATCGCTGCCACTAGGCAGTGTGTTTCACCAGGATGCAACAGTAGGAAGGCATCCCTTTAGTACAAGAGCCTTGAGGTGGGACAGAATTTTATTCATTAGGGGTGAGGACAGCATGGTCAGCTTTTGCCCTGGTGTTCAATGGAGGGGAGAGGACATACTCCTCATGTTGAGCTTGTGCACCGGATAACTTCTGACCCATTGCAACTTACCTCCATTCACTACTAGCCCTCAATGTGCAAAGGAACCATTTTTATCAGAGGAATCAGTCTCATTATTCTTAGTGTAATGGAAAAGTTAATAAGACTGATGAGGGAAATTCCATCTCTTTACTCTCAGTCTCTGTGTGTGTCTTTCTTTCTTTTTCTTTTTTGCAGTTAATAGTATTCAGTAATTTTAATTTTTATAAGAAAAATGTTTTCTTGTAGGCAACTGTTTACAAATGATAAAACAGATGTAGAAAATTCAAAGAGAACAGATTCTTATCACTAAAACAGATGTTATACTGACATCTAGTGGTAACATACAAAAGAAGCCAGGTTTTACCAAATCTTGATGACTTTTCTTCACAAATTTCACTCCTCCTTTCCTGATATGCTTTCCTAAACTCTTCACCAAGCATTTCAATATCATCCTCTTTTAAATTTTATTGTTGTTGTATTACATCCATCCCCTTTTTGCTCCCCTCTGTCCCCCTCCCCACCCACCCATTCCCCCCATAGTCAATCCCACCTATTGTCCATGTCCATGGTTCCTTTATACTAGGTTCTTGTCTAAGCTGCTCCCCTTCTTTGCCTCTGCCTCCCCCCTCCCCCCAACCCCGTTCCCCCTGACCACTGAAGGCCTATTCCTTGTATGCATATACTTGGTTCTGTTTTGCTTGTTGTTAGTTTTGCTCATTATTGTCCCGTAATGGGTGAGATCATATGTCAATATCATCCTCTTTTTTGAATACACCTTTAGGGATATATCCTAGTAGTTTCGAAGCATGTTCTTTGAAAAGTTTTAGTCTTTCTTCTTCAATAATTGCATCAATATATCCCTGTCTTCTTAGCTGCAACTGCCCCTCTTCCAGTTCATGTTGTTTGTCTGCAAGGAACTGGTTGCGGTGCTCTTCGATAAGTTTTTCCACAGCCCTCCTGGGTTCCAGTTGCTTCATTCTTTGTTTCTGAGCATTCACTAATTCTATTCGATCATCCTCAGCAAGTTTAGCTAACATGGCTTTTTTAAAGATCTCCTCTTCCTCTTTTGCAGCCTGTGGTGCTAGTTCCTTCAAAGCCATTTGTTCTATAAAATTTTGCTTCAACTCTTTTTGTTTTCTCAATTTCTCTTTTGCTTCTTTTAGTTTCCTCTTATTTCAGGTAGTTCTTCCTCATATAATTCTTGTCGCACTTGTTCCAAATCTTCACGTTGCCGCAGCATTTCTTCCAGTTTCTGAGTCAGCATATTTTGAAGCTGTAGCCATTTTTCTTCATTTTCTTGAACTTTTGCCATCCGATCTTCCTCTCTTTGTTGCTGCAAGTTAGCAAACTCTATGATTTTTCTGTTTTCTTCTTCCATTTTCTCACGTTGCTTTTCTTTTTTTCCAGAGAGCCTGCTCTTTCTGAAACTCTTCTATATACCTTCAAGTTGCATTAGTTTTTTCTAACTTTTGTTGTCTTTCTAATTGATCTTCTTCATAGATTTTCCTAACATTTTCATCAATCATGAGTTTCTCTTTCAGCAACTGCTCATAAGCTTCCTGCTTTTTTTCCTCTTGTTCTTCAAGTTATTTCTCCAAGTCAAGATAAGTACTGTGCTTTCACTTGATTTCGTCTGTCTTCTGCAGCACTCTCTTCCTGTTCTACTCTCTGGTGTTCCTCCATCATGGTTTTGGCTATTTCAGCATCACGTTTCCTTTGTTCATACTTAATGGCATCCTTTCCAGCAATCTGAGCTGCTCTTTCGTTATTCATGTAAGCTGTTTTTAATTTCGTCTCCAGTTCTCTGAGCTCAATACTGTTTTCTCTTACTTGCTGCCTCATCTTTTCGTCCTTTAGACTTTCATGTTTTACTTTTGCCAGTTCCCTAGCCAATTGTTCTTCTTGTTCACGCTGGAGTTTCCTCAGTCATTTGTTTTCCTCTGCCTTTTGAATGGCGTCTTCCATATCTAACTCAAATTGTTCATTCTGTAATAATCTGAGGAATCTCCTGCGCTCAGCACGTTCCTCATTTTTATTCTGCACCATTTGGTCCCTGATTTGATTCTCTATCTTTTTTAGTGCATCAACATGCAATTTTTTTTTTTTTTTTTTTGCTGTGGTTTATATCTACTAATTTCTGGTGCCTTTCAGTGAAGTTCAGTGTTCTCCTTTTGGAAGCCATCCTGGTGGACGAAAATCCAGACCTCGGCTCCAGCTGAATGAAAGCCTGTATGTGTCTTTTAATCTAAAATTAGTCTCTTATAGGCAGCATGTAGATAGGCTTAGTTTTTGACTCCCAGTATTGAATACCATTCACCCATTTCTCTTGGTTTTTCTTGCTACTGTGGAATGAGGTTTTTTAAATTTGTTCTTCACCCTGGCTGGTAGCACAGTGGTTAAGGCACCGGCCTGCCAACCCAGGGGTCACTGGTTCAATTCTCAGCCAGGGCACAAAACCAGATTGCAAGCCAGGTCTCCAGCCAGGGCCTTGGCTGGAGGTAGGGGAAAAGCAACCACACATTGATGTCTGTCTCCCTCTCTGCTTCTCTCCCTTCCCCTTGCCCTAAAAAAAAAAAAAAAAAAAAAGAGAGAGAAAAAAATTGTTCCTCAAATCCCCTCAAATTGCCTTAGGTATTCCACAAGACACTGTAAGAAACCCTGCCTAGGCCATGCAAATTCAGCATCTCAGCATAAACTTAACTTTAGAGAATTCCTCTGAGCTCTATAGGTGCCCAGAGACCTCTTACATGCAAATGGCACTAGTCACTCTACTGGTTACTGACCAATCACATGAGTGTCTCCTAAAGACTAGACACAACAGGAACTGGTAGGCCAAACACTGTGCCTTCGCCATGGGATGAAATGACCTGATCAGTCATCAGCACTGGCTGTGGACAGGTTTGATCAAAAGGAGAAAATATGAAACCCAAGGAGAAATATATCTGTCAAGATGACTCTTTGTGGATAACTCAGCATAAATTTATAACCAGAGTCTAGCAGCCACTGCTCAGGCCTCCCATGCACTATGTATTTCAGGAAAATCCACAGACTGAGCTTTCTTCCTCCTCTACAGTGCTCTGCCCCTTGCCTGAGTCACCCACTGCAGGGAAACTGGCTTTGCCTTTCAAACACTGGACTAACACCTGTCCCAATCACTCAGAACTGCACCAGGTGTATCCTCATTTGCACCTATACCAACCAGTCAGATCACAGTTTGGATCAATCAGAACTACACAACTTGGGAGCCTCATTTGCATAAAATTGGGAGCTTGGGCAGGAACTTTTGCCATAAAAGACAGGCTCCTCTGTATCAGTGGAGCACAACATAAGTTGCTAACGAATAATCTGTGTCTTCCAGGCTGTGCAGCTCCTTTGGCTCAAATAAAGGCTTTTATTTTTATTACAGTCTAAAATCAACTTGGGTTACAATGCTATACAGAATATATTTGATCTTTCTAACTGTATGTAACGTTCAAAAATAAAGAACAGGCAAAGGTAATGCCAAATTGTCAGATGGTAATATTCTCGAATTGAAACAGTCTTACCCATACAGAAGAAGAGGCCTCAACCAACTTCCCCTCAGTGTTCATGAGAACACTCCAGCGTTTCCAGGTACATGGGAACTGGTGGCCTGGGGGTTGGAACAATGTGAGTGGCACAGTGGAAATTCTTTTTCTTCTGGAGAGAAATTGCAAAGGTTACTTTGAAGGCTTCTGAAGAGAGAAGCACAGTGGATGAAAACACCCTACCAGCGCACCTGTACCGCACTTGCCAACCCAGCTCCATGTTCCTGGCTGAGGAAAGCGGAGGGGGCCGTGCCTGTCTAAGATGGCCCCTGCGAGGCCAGGGCCAAAGCTGCCCTTTATCACCCTCCTTACTCCCCCTCCATTCACGCTGGCCTCACTCAGGACAGGCTCAACTGCCAGAGAGCCAATTTCCTCCAAGGGGCTGATTGTACCTCCATTCCTTCATTTCTAGACTCATGACTTCTATAAACTGGAGATGCAGCACAATATTATCATCATTGATTGAGGCTGTATACTGCATCTTGTGAATTCAGTAGCCAGACTTCCTGTGTATTCTAATGCCTGCACTAAATATCATCTTTCTCTCTGAAATCATGTGTTTCCCATATTTTCTATTAAAAAATTTTAAACTCCCCCATGTTCTACACTTTAGGCTATGCTTTACCTCTGTTCTCCCCTGACACACTGTATAGGTGACTTATGTTTGCAACCTGTATTTCCTCAATACTCACTCTCCTACCCACTGTAGTGGGATTATTTCTGCCCCTACCCCTTGATGTAGAGGTAATACATGGAGCTCCTCACTATCAACAAATGCTTCCATGTCACCAACAAATACCAAGGGATATTTTTCAGTCCCCTTTCGGTCAGTCCTTTCAACACAACCCAAACTATTAACCAATCACTCTGCTTTTCTTCAGACAGGACCTCCTTGCCTGACAAAGTGGACTCCAAATGATTCCTTAGGGGACACTTTGTCACTTTTAAGTTTACTCAGGAAAGAGGTATTACTCTGTGGACAAAATACCTTCATTCCCTACTGTTGCCTAAGACACACAACATGGCTGGGAAGTTTCTGTTCTGTTATCCTTGTGCCCTGAGGGAGCTGTG
>PVIW01017044.1:0-15042 GCA_004026585.1 Noctilio leporinus | reverse complement strand
CTCCTGGAACCCCCAGAGCAAACTGTGGGTGAGTCTCCCTGGCAGCTGGGTCGCTGGTCTGGAAGAAAGAGAAACAGGAAGCTTGCTTGCTGGGGAAACAGGGCAAAGTCCCACTCTGAAAGCACTTGCTCTCTGGTTGGCTCGGGTCCTGGGTCTCTTCAGCTGCTGGGTGGGACCAGCGGGCAAGGTGGGTGGGGACATGGACCTTGTGGCGCAGGGCAGCCTTGACGCCCACACCCCGGGGTTTGCTGTGTGATCACCTGCTCGCGTTGCATGTGGGGTGGACGTGCAGGATCAGGGTTGCATCATACTTTTCTCCTCCATGTCTTTAACCTGTAATGTGTGGTCAGCAGCACGAAGACAATGTCACAGACGCCATGAGGAGAGGAGGCAGCGTCTGAGTTACAGCATCAGGTGGCCCTTTGCTCCCGTAACCTCCGCCAGCAGGGCCCAGGGAAAGTGGGCACAGGCAGGACGCAGGTGCCGCCGCCTTCTCTGGCACCTGTGACACCCGGGGTCCCATCCGCTCCCCCACAGCACAATTTCCCACTTTCCACGGGCGCTGTGCCAGGGACGGGTGAGCGTGTCCCCCGTTGCAGAGGGTTTTCTCGGGGCGCTGCTAGGCGCCACCCGCGCTGCCGTCGGACTTGCGGAGCTGTCCTTGCTGCTGGCCTGCGGGTCTGTGTCCTCTGGGGTCGCACTGCAGGGGCTCTGAGGGCGTCTGGTGGGGGTCTCTGGGTCACATGGGGTGTGTTGGTGGCCTAGGGCTTCTAGAGACACTTAATTTCGTGCCAGGATGGTGGGTAAAGGTCCGGGGCCCGGGTGGGACCCTGGCTGATGAGACTTGACTGCACTACAGGGGTTGGATTCCGGGTTCTGTGGCGGAGAGGGCTGCTCCCTTCTGTCTCATCTGTTCCTTGTCTCTTCTTGGAACCAAACCCAGCTGTGGGGGTGCCGGGTCTGCAAGGCGCCCCTCCCGCTGCTGCAGCAGGGCCTGAGGCGTCAGGCTGGGCTGCTGGCCTGTGGGTGGAAGTGGCTGTGCTGCGTCTCTCCAGGGAGTCCGCGCTCCTCCCACTCTCCTTCCCCTGGGTCCACACTGTCTGTGCAGCCCCAGCTCAGCCCTCGTCTTGTCACCAAGGGGCAGCCTCGGGGACAGAAGCCACTCAGCCAGGAGGCAGAGAATGGCAACCACTGGGCTGGGCAGTGGCTGCCTCTCTGAGCCACTCGACCAGCGCTGGACCGCGGCCCTGGGAGCTCATTCTTGGTGACAGTGAAACGAGCCGTGTTTTGTTGGTGCCAGTGGCGCCTGTGGTCTCTTTCCTCAGCAGCAGACACAGTTCTACCCTCCCCACCCCACACCCACACTTTCTCGTGAAAACCACAGAGGTGGGAACTTGCAGGGTGTTTCAGTGAACACTCAATGTACCTTCTGTTTTATATAGTTGTTTCTTGTTTCATTTTCATAAACTTGTTGAAAATGGAATGTACTGGGGGAGATGGGTGTAGGAAAGCACACAGGTGCCAAGTGCACACGTCAGTGCAAGGTCCTCACACCCGGCGTCTTGTGTGCAGCGCCTGAAGCAAAGTCTCTTTCTGCCCCCGTTTCCCCCCTTTGCCCTCCTCCATGCACCCCTCCTGAAGTGGCCCCCTTGCCTGCGTGTCCAACCCTTGGGGGCTCATGTTCAGGGTCAGTACATGCCTCTCAGTGGGATGAAGGTCTAAGCCTCCGCTCCCAGGGGTGGCCCGCAGCAGCTGACCCACTTGAGCGCTGTGGGAGCTGGTACTTCTTGTGGACGGTAAAGGGACAGTTCCCCTATTGTTTGCCGGGCCCGGGGCTGGCCCTTCCTCCAGTTTCCCGGAACTGGGTTCCCATCAACGTCAAACTTTGATTTACACTCATTTGCTCAATGCAGGCCCAGGCCCTTGGCGCTGCCCACTCGGCTTGCCGACCCCAGCCTCCCACAGGGCAGCAGCCAAAGCCGCCCCCTGGAGGTAAGAGGGACCCAAGTCGGCACGAAGCCGAATATAGTCATTAAGATCTCCGTTCTTGGAATGGTCGAATGGCCGCCTGGCAGGCAGGAGTAGCATTTTCCTGTGCAAGCTGCTTTACCAGCACAATCCCAGCCTCCCCGTCCACCACCAGCCCGCCCACGGCCTGTAACAGCGGGGCAACAAAGTCTTGGTGCGGCTCATCCGGCCCCTGGCGGATCTTGGAAAGCTCCTCTGGTTTTTGGCCTGTGGTGGGCACCTTCCTCCAGGCCCTCTGAGCAACATCGTTCATCTGCCCATAGGCCTCCACTGGGTAGCTCATTTGCTGCTGGTGGAACTGTATTTCCCTTCCCCGGGGAGCATGTCAAAAGTAATAGGAATGTTGTTAACCCGGTTCCTCTCCGCCAGCTCAAGCGCTCGGTGGGAGAAATGGGTGCCAAGAAGGAAATCCCCCCCAGCCAGGCAGGTCCCCGGGAATGGACCTCCAGTCACTCGGGGGCAGTGCCTCCTGCGCAAGGGTCTCCTCCAAGGAGACAGTGAATGGTGCGGGGCCCCTACTGCTCTCCAGCGGTCTCCAACCCCTCCAAGGTCTTAAAGGAAGGACTGAGTGTCCCCGCACTGCCCGCCCCGGGCGTTCTGCTGCCCCAACACCGGGTCAGCGGCGAAGCCCCCCATGTCCTCCCCCAGGCCACGCGCCTCCTGTAGCGCCCGCTGCAGAGGACACAGTCCCTCCCCCGGTGCGGCAGCCGCCCCGGGAAGCAGCACAGAGGCTGGCGGCTGGGGAATGCGCGGTCGCGGACCCTCAACCTCCTCCTCACTGCCTTTTACCAGGACAAAGGCTTCATCCTCCGAGGGGTGGTAGTGCCGCGGCCTCATCCCCCAGGTCCGCCTCATCCTCCCGCAGCAAAGGGCCCGGTGGATTCCCAGCCCGGTTCCCCGCCACCGTCTCATCCGGCGCTGCCGACGCAGGAAACCCGTGGCCCCTGGCTCCAGACAGTCCCGCACTAGGCCCCGCAACGTGAACGCATCCCCCGGGACTGCCTCCGGCCCACGCATAGAAAACTGTCCCTTGATGCCTTCTCCGACCTTATCCCAAGTTCCCAAGTTGACGGTTCCCCCCTCTGGGAAGCAAGGACACACCTCAGTAACAAACTGCAGAAACTTAGATACCTGCCATTCCCCAACCTTGGCCCCACGGCCTGCAGCACTGACCGCACCATCTGCGCGAAGAGTGCGCGCTCCTTACTCTCGTTTTGCCCCAAGTTACTCCCGATGCTGCCTTCCTAGCCCGTAATGCGCGCGCCCGGCTAGGAATCCTGTCGCCTGCTACCTTAACTTGTCTCCAAGTACCCGGGTCCCTGTTCCGGCGCCACGTGTGACGGATCAGCGGACCCTGGATTTCGGACCGGGCTTGGAGGGCGGAGGACGCAAAAAACAGAGAAGAGACACAGTTGGGTCGGGAGTCTCGCCCCAGCCCGAGTCACGTGTGTTAACCACACTCAGGTTCTATGCAGGGATCACTGGCACCTGCTCAGCTGAAACCAGGACGCTAAGCTACCCGCAGGGAACAAGGCATGGCACACGCTCTGCTTTCCATGCCTCATGGGCTACGGGGTAAACACACTGGGCTGACTCCCCATACACGGTGTCCCTTCCGGGTCCACCTGGCACCAGGGCCGGCCTTGCCAAACGCCCGTTTCTGCTGGCTGGGCCTTGTCAAGCAGACTAGCAGCCCCTAACATCTGAGGAGGCATATCTATAATGATACTACGGAGAATGGTGTCAGAGAGTTCATTGCTAAAGTTTTCTTCTAGTTTTATGGTTCCAAGCTTTACCTTTATTTATTTATTTTAAAAAATTTTTATTATTATTTTTAGAGAGGGGAAGGGAGAGAAGCAGAGATGGAGAGAGACATCCATGTATGGTTTCCTTTCACCTGCAGACCTGGCTGGAGACCTGGCTTGCAACTTGGTTCTGTGCCCTGGCTGGGGAATGGAACCAGCAACCTTTGATCGCAGGCTGGCACCTCAGCCACGGTGCCACCAGCCAGGGCCACTCCCATTGATTTGTATATGTTATATCCAGACGAAAGCGAGACACCAAACGCTGGAGACTTTCGGAGATTCAAAGATGTTATTTATTGGCCAAACAACAGACCTGCGCACGGGCCACCTCGATCTCATGAGGCGCGCGCTGTCGCTTACAGCGAGGGCTTTTTATAGCAGAACAAGGAGCCCAGGCACAGAAGATAAGATGGTAGTTAGTGATTGGCTATCAGGGTGGGGGTCTGAGGTGGTCTTGAGGCCTTAATCGGCCTGTGTCAGGGCTGTCTGGTTGCCCTAATTAGTGTCACAAGTTTATCTTGGGTCAACAGTCTCCCGCCTGCGGTTTCTTGCTCAGCGCCTACGGACTCCAGGGGTCCCAAAATCCCTTCGTCCCTGCAGAGCGACTGCGCTGCTCTTTAACTAGGTCTTTAAATAAACTTCCTCCTTTCCTAGTTTCAATAATGCTAGTAATACACGTCAGGCTTTTGCAGGGGTTCCACAGTCACCTGATATCCCCTGCCACTTTCCACTTGGGTAGGGCCTTCCTACCTCCACTGACACTCACAGGAGGACCGCCCGGTGCCCCCCTCCCTCTTACCGGCCCATCACACAGTCACAACCTGACAGCAAACGATGCGGCCAGCAGAGAAGAAAGTTTCCTCTTCCCACGTCGGCGCCTCCCCGGGAGCAGAGTCTCAAGAGTTCCAGGTAGAATGCGCAGCTGCTGCTGAGCCTTCAACAGGCGCAACCACGTGTGAACAGCCTTTGGAGATGATCCGGCCTTTTTGGTTCCTCTTCTCTTCTCGGAGGCGATGCCACTTTTGTCACAGTCCTGCGAGGTCCTGCAGGTGGTGGAGTGGTCGCGAACTACTGGGAAGAGGCTGCACGTGTACACGTGTGTGTGCGCCTGGGTGTGGGGGGACCCCGGGGTGCGGTGGCAGGTGTTGAGTGAGTGAGCGCCCCCTTCCCGACCCCCAGGAATCTGCTTCCCGTGGCGGGGCGCGTGGGGCGGCGCGGGGACAGAGGCCGGGAGGCGGAGGCTGAGCTGGGGGTGGGGCAGAGCTCATCGCCAGGCGCTGTGCGAGCAGGGGACTCACGCGGCCGCTACGCGGCAGGGATGCCAGGGCGCTGAGTGACAGGCGGAGTCCGCGCTCCCCTGGAGGTGGCACCGCAGCGCCCGCAGCACCAGGACCAGGGCAGCCAACAAGGCTCCTGGGCTGCCGGCAGGTGGTCTGCGGGGTCCAGCACCCTCACCCCACTCGATGCTTCCTCCCTGTGCCCGCACACTGCAGTCGGGCCCTGGGGACATTTCCTGGACACAACCCTCCCGAGGCCCGGGTCCCGCGCCTCCCGCAGGTGCCCAGCTGCTGCCCTGGACGCCTGCTTCCCTCTGACTCAGCTGCACCTGCAACCAGCTCACTAGCAATGGCCCCGCCAGCAACGACGCCACCACGGGAAGTCTGTCCCCACGACTAGCCCTTCACCTCACTGGTTCCCTCGCCTCTGTCCCTGGGAGAATGACTCCACATGTCCCAGCCTGCAGTGCTCCCAGCTCCTTCTGACAGCCAGCAAGACTGGCCTCAGGGGTCCCCTCCCATCAGGGCAGGAGGTCAGCTCTGCACCATCAGAATCAGCAACACTCAGACTCCACCCTGGATCACCCAGCCTGCTGACACCTTGACTTCAGCCCTGCCAGGGCCAGGCTGGACGTCAGCCTACAGAACTGCCAGGTACTACATTTGCTTTGTGGTAGGTGGAGAAATTTTGGTTATTTATTACAGCAGAAACAGAACACCAAGACAGTAAGGATTTTCAAAAAATGTTGTGAAGACAGAAACTGTGTGACTGTATGAGTTAACTGTGGTGGACTGAAATGTAGAAGACTCTTTGTTTAAGAATGAAGGTTACTGACATATATTTGGCAAATGTAACATGACATCCTCCTGTGGGGCACAGGGGACACAGTGGTGAACAATCCCAGGGACGAGGAGGATGGGAGACCTTCCCCCAAAACCACAGTTAACAGGAACCTGCAGGGACTGAAATGGGTCATCAGCATCCCGTGTCCCTTTCCTGGAGATGGATTCCACCAGGTGATAAAAATTCCACTGAAGTTCCCCTGCCTCCCTCCCTCCCAAATGCCTGCTGTACAGAGGACCTGTAGGTATGAAGTAGGAGGCTTGTCTCTTCTCAGTCATCACTGTGAATTCATTCTCTGGTCACAGTCATCCTGCAGAGCCCGTCAGTGAAGTGGTGGAGCATGGCTCTGACATTTGACCTTGAAGCATCCAAGTGGGGTATGTTCTTCAAAGTCACCTACACTGACCTTTGCCCTTGGAGCCATCCTCAGTGCTACCAACGAATCTGCCCATCTGAACAATTGAACAGTCAGCTGCAAAGGAACAGACTAGAGGCAGAGGGAGGCGACAAAGGTCAGAGATCTCTCAGCAGTAGTAAATTCTATATGAATTATATGTCAGTGAACTTGGCCCTACCTCAGTCTCCACACTTTGAAAGGGAGGCCTCCTCACAGAATTGTTGTGAGGATGAGTCATGTTCAACACAAACACTTACCTCAGCACCCAGTGTATTATCAGTGACCTATAAGTGGTAGCTGTTGTTCGAATCCCGCTCAGTCCCATTTGGAAAGTTTATGTACCTTCTGCTCCTTTGTCTCTGTATCTGTCATATGGAAAAATTAAATGAATACTGGTGAAGTGCTTCACTTAGTGTGTCTTTAGGAAGTGTTCTCTTGCTGATTTTTTACTATTAAGGACACCCTCATTTCCAGGCTGGGCAGTACAAGCAAACACGTTACTTCTGCTGGAAGGTCCGCATTTTCATGAGGCAAGCCCAGGTCCCCTGTTTCTGGGGGAGGCCCAGGCCCTGGGTCAGGCAATTCTTCTGGAGCTGGGCAAATGGTCAAGGGAGTGGGTGCTGTTGCCACAATATTGAAAACAGGCTTTAGTGGCCCAGAGAAGTAGGTGTGTGGGAAGGTGAAGATATGGGACTCATGGGTGGCATTGTAGAATGAGACCTTCCCTGTCCCATAGTCCAGGAAAACCCCCACTCTTTCAGGAGGGTTGACATTTGTCAGTTTTGTTTCAGAGTCTGTGAGCGCCTGCTAGTTATCCCAGTAAGACAGCTCCACTGTCCAGAATCCATTCTCAGGTCTCATTTTAACCCAGTCTTTCCTCTGCACGTCCTTCCTACCACCCCAATACACCAATCTTCCCTGTCCCCCACTTTCACCTTCCAGAAATGTCTCCCTGGCGTGAAGCTCTCACAGCCCAGCACACAGTAGCGCCAGTCAAATCTCTCTGGCCTGCCGGGCAGGTTCTGCTGTGTGTTTTGACTTTGCAGGCTCCGCAGGTCCTCAGACACCAGGAGGGTGGGGTGCGTGGTGTTTGGATCCAGAAACACATCCACTGAGAAGATTTGGGATGGGTGGGCATCAGCCTTGGTTGCCAGACCTTTGAGAACCATGTTCTTGGTTCCAAGGACATGGGTTAGGCCCCCGGTCTGGGGTCCCCAACCCACCAGGGATGGGACTCTCAGCAATGCCAAGGGGATCCACATGGGTCTTGTGTGCAGGGAGGACCTCCTGACTCCTGAAGCTGACACCTTGCTTCTGGTTTCCTTATTTTCCCCCCAAAAGTTTCTGTGCCCACCTGTGCTGTCCAGTCACAGGGATTTCAATGTCAGCCTTGCTCTACCCTGAGCTGCACGACGTCCCTTTCTGCACAGTCTCCTTTTCCACAGACACCAGCTACTGAACCCTGAGTCTCCATTTCCTGTCTATAAAGTGGGGTGAAAATACTATGTCTAGGGAGGAATAAGACAAAGTGAGAGGTAAGTGTAGTCCAAGGCCAGCACGCAGGTGGTGCCTGGTGTGATAATAGACAGCCTTTCTCCTCTGTGCTTGGGGCCATGCTGGGGGCTCCATGTGCTCCAGGGTCCTCTCCCCACTTGTCCCCACCCTCTCTGGCCCAGGAGTCAGTCCACCGTGGTCAGCATCCCTGGGCTCCCTGGGTCTTGTCACCTGTTGGGTTTGTCCCAGGGAGGCGCTAGCTGAAGACTAGATGGAGAAAGGAAAGGAGGGACAGTGCTGATGTCCCCATGGCCCCCTGGAGGTGCTCCCACAAGGCAGCTGTCCTTCAGGGGGCCTCACCCTGAGCCCCAGCCTTCCTGGGATCCAGGCTCCTCCCTGTCCGTCTGCCCTTGGCCTAGGTGTGGTCACGGGACCTATTACTGTCAGCCTTGGTCACTGCTTGTCCTTTTTGGTTTCTGATAAGGCCACTAAGTCCCTAGACATGACCATAACCAGTTCCATCTGTGTGTCGTGTATTTCTATTACCTTTCCATGCTGTGACCTTTGACCCAGCTCTCTGTCCTTAGCAAGCACATCAAAGCCTCTAGGTGACAACTATGTGTGTCCCTTAAAACATAACAGGAGCATTGTTGTCAGTCACAGCTAGAATGACAAGACCACCAAGGTCAACACCAAGCAGGTGACAGTCTCCATTAGAAAGGAGCATCTGTCACAAGGCCACCAGAGGTATGGCCTGATGCTATGACCTTCTTTGTCCCTTTTGCTGTCAGTCATTAGAGCCAGAGTTCTACTGTGAAAAAGTGCTGTGACCGAACTGTCAGCAGCCAGTCATGCTGGTAGGTCAGCAGGGCCTCTGATCACTCCAACCCTTCACATCTGCCAGGGAGTCACCCTGCACTACACTCTGTTACGTTCTGGGGTTGCCCCCTGTGTTTTCAGGTCTTCTCCCCCCCAGTCACTACCAGCAGACAAACACCCCTTTTAAACATACCACCTCTTTCCTGCGGCTGTGTCAACCTGGGCACATTCACCAGCTCATTTAGTCTGTGGCTCAACCCTCAGGGAGCAGGAATTAGCAGGACACAAGGCCTGACTCCAAGACACAGTGGCATGAGGGGCAGCACTTGGTCAGCTCACACCATAAAGCTGCAAGGACTAGAGGAGCATCAACAAACAAAGCCCAGAGCAAGTAGAAGGAAGGAAAAGATCAAGATTAGAGTAGAACTAAATGACATAGAAACTAAAAGCACACTTCAAAGGAACAATAAACTCAGGAGCTGGTTCTTTGAAAAGATAAACACAATTGACAAGCGTTTAAGTAGACTCATCAGGAAGAAAAGAGAGAGACCTCAAATACACGAAATCAGAAATGACAGAGGAGAAATCACAGCTGATACCACAGAAATACAAAGGATTGTAAGACATCACTACATTCAACTATATGTCTAGAAATTTGACAACTTGAATGAATGGACACATTTCTGGAAATGTATAACCTCCGAAAGCTGAATCAAGAAGTAGAAAGCCTGACTGGATCAATAACAACTCATGAAATAGAAGAAGTAATCAAAAACCTCCCAGCTCACAAGAGCCCTGGAAGAAATGGCTGCACAGGTGAATTTTACCATACATTTAGGGGAGAAATAACTCCTGTTCTTCTCAACCTATTCCAAAAAAATCCAGGAAGAGGGAAGACTCCCAATCTCTTTCTATGAGGCCCATATTATTCTAATCCCCAAACCAAGTCAAGACACAACAAAGAAAGAAAACTACAGGCCAATGAACACAGATGCGAAAATTCTCAACAAAATATTGGTCAACCAAGTCCAGCCATATATTTAAAAATCATGCACCGTGACCAAGTGGGATTCATCCCAGGGATGTGGGGATGGTACAACATTCACAGATCAATAAATGTAATATACCACATAAACCAACTGAAAGACAAAAACCATGTGATCGTATCACCAGATGCTGAGAAAGCATTTGATAAAGTACAGCACCCTTTGGTGATGAAAACGCTCAGAAATAGAGGCAAATGGAGGGAATAGAGGGAGCTACCTCAGCATAATCAAGGCCACGTACAAGAAACCTGCAGTCAGCATCATACTTAACCGCCAAAAACTGGAAGCCTTTCCCTTAAGATCAGGAACAAGGCAAGGCTGTCCACTCTCTCCACTTTTGTTCAACGTAGTTTTGGAAGTTCTAGTCACAGGGATCAGGCAAGAGAAAGGAATGAGAGGCATATAAATGGGAAAGGAGGAAGTAAAACTGTCATTATTTGCAGATGACATGATTGTGTACATAGAAAACCCTATAGACGACACTAAGAAACGATGCAACCTAATAAGTAAATTTGGTAAAATAGCTGGATACAAAGTCAATATCCAGAAATCAAAGGCATTTTTATACACTGACAATGAAACATCAGAGAAAGAAACTAGAAAACTAATTCCATTTACAATAGAAACAAAAAATAATAATGAAGTACCTAGTAATACATTTAACCAAGGAGATTAAAAAAGAAAAAAATAATAATAATAACAAGGCCTGTACTCAGAAAACTACAGAACCTTGAAGATAGAAATTTAGGAAGATACAAATAAATGGAAGCATGTACCATGTTCATGGATGGGAAGAATTCACATCAGAAAAATGTCCATACTACTCAAAGCCATCTACAGATTCAATACAACCCCTATTATAATACCAACATCATATTCCACAGACTTAGAACAAATACTTTAAAAACTTATATGGAGTCAAATGTGACCCCAAAAAGCCATCTTGAGAAAGAAGAACAAAGTAGGAGGAATCACAATACCAGATTCCAAACGATATTACAAAGTCATAGTAATTAAAACGGTCTGGTACTGGCACAAGAACTGACAAACTGATCCATGGAACAGAACAGAAAGCCCCAAAATAAACCCAGGACTCTGTGGGCAACAAATATTGGACAAAGGAGGAAGGAACAAATAGCCTCTTCAACAGTGGGATTGGGGGAACTGGACAGGCACGTGCAAAAAAATGCCACTAGGCCACGAACTCACACCGTACACCAGAGTGAACATAAAGATAAAGGACTTACACATAAGCCATGACACCATGAAAGCCCTAGAGGAAAACACAGGAAGCAAAATTCAGATGTGCTACGCAGCAATATTTTCACTGCTATCTCTCCCAGGGCCAGAGAAATAAAGGAATAAATAAACAAATGGGACTACATCAAACTGAAAAGTTTCTGCTCAGCTAAAGAAATCATCAACAAAGTGAAAAGGAAACCAACCATATGGGGAAACATATTTGCCAATAAAACCTCAGACAAGGGTTTGATCTCCAAAATACGTAAAGAAGGAATATGACTCAACACCAGGGAGACAAACAGCCCAATTAGAAAAATGGGTAAAGAACCTGAACAGATACTTCCCTAAGGAAGTCGAACAAAGGGCCTACATGCATATGAAAGAATGCTCAACATCACTAGCCATCAGAGAGGTGCAAGTTAAAACCACAATGAGATACCACCTCACACCTGTCAGAATGACCATCATCAACAAATCAACAAACAACAAGTGCTGGCGAGGATGTGGGGAAACGGGAGCCCTGGTGCACTGCTGGTGGGAATGCAGACTGGTGCAGCCACTATGGAAGACAGTATGGAATTTCTTCAAAAAACTAGAGTAGAACTGCCTTATGACCCAGTTTCCACTGCTAGGATTATACCCGAAGAACCCTGAAGCACCAATTCAGGAGAACATATGCACCCCTATGTTCATAGCAGCACTGTTTACAATAGCCAAGTGCTGGAAACACACTAAGTGCCCTTCGGTGGATGAGGGGGATCAGAAAACTGTGGTGCATTTACACAGTGGAGGTCCATGCAGCAGAAAGAAAGAAGGAACTGCTACCCTTTGCAATAGCACGGATGGAGCTGGAGAGCATCGTGCTCAGTGAACGAAGCCAGGCAGCAAAAGTTAAATATCACATGTTCTCAGTTACTACAGAAGACTGACGAACAAGGCCAGCTGGAGAGCAGACAGGAACAAGACACAAGGGGAAAGAAGAGGGGAAGGACTGTGACTGGGGGAGGGGGAGAAGGGGACAGCGGGGAAGGTTCCGTTGCGGAGCCAGTGTGAAGGACCCAGGGACACGGACTGTGGGCGGGGACTGACTGCCGGGGGGGAACTACCTGTGCAAAATCTATGCCTCTAAGATATTATACATCTCAGGCCTTTGCCCTCAGAGAAATCCCCTTAGACACGTGTGCACCCTGAGGCTCTCCGGCTACCTCTCCAAGACAGCAGGGACCAGGCCGCGCTGGCCCACGGGGACCCGCAGGGACAGGAGAGCTGTAAGCGGCCTCAGCTGGAACATGGCACCACTGCCGACCAGGCACAGTGCCAAGCGCAGCCCGTGCCCCGCCCCACACCCGGTCACTACAGTGACCACAGGAGCACAGACTCACCTGTGCCCAAATATGGTCCAGAAGGTGAAATTAAAGGAACCGCTGAAGTGAAAAAAATTACAATGGCTACTCATAAATCATCAGTTTTGATAAGTGTTTTTTTATGCAGGCTAATGGGACATCTGTCAGGATGGAGTCTAACAGAATTGTTTCCAATGAAGTTAAAGATAACTAAGCTCTAAAGCCATCTTACTGGAAAAAACAAAAAACAAACAACCTTTTTGTCCAAATCAATAAATACCAAAGTCCAGAAAGAGTATGAAGTTGGGTGTCGAATTCCTGCTTGGGTAATTTACTTTGTGACAATTTCCTTCTTCCTCATTTTGGGATTGTCTGGCCCTTCTTTATAAACCCGTGTCCAGGGAATGACATGATCTGTCCCGTCTGTGGCTCCCTGGACACCCTCCCTTCCAAGGGTGGCCTTTATTTGTCCCTGGTGTCCCCTCCCCCAGTGAGAACAGCCTTTGCTTTAGGGTGTGTTGTGAAAACAATCACTTGCGACTCTTTAACAGGGGAGAACAGCCTTTGCTTTAGGGTGTGTTGTGAAAACAATCACTTGGGACTCTTTAACTTGTACCTGCCCGAGAGGAGGAACAACAGTTTGAGCCAAGGACAGGCTGACACTGCCCTCCTGGTGCAGGACTCTGCCTCCAGGGAACACATAGACGCCTTTCTAAACAGGGGACAACACAGGCTCGGCCAGCACAGACCTACCTGCAGCCGCCACCCAGGGCCGCCCCGCGCCTTTGTCCCCCAGCCGCCCTCCTCCCCACCTGGACCCTCTTCTGTGGCTTCAGCTGCCCCAGTCACTCTGCCTCCCCCAACAGCTACTTCCGTCTGGAGGGAACGTGGTGCAGAAAACTGGGGTCCCCTCCACACTCTTCTACCAACAGGACAACAAAACCCCTTCCTGCAGAATGGCATGTGTTCACTGGGACCCAGGTGGGTGGCTCCTCACTTCCCTGGACTGGCCTCCACCCCACACAGGCCCGAAGCCCCAGGACACACAGACATGGGGAACCAGAGGGTGTCTGGCTGGCGAGCACAGAGAACACAGGTGGTGGGGAACGGCCTCCACTTGTCTTGGGAGACAAGCAGGTCTCTGGCATTGTGACCACTAGGCTGGCTGACCTATGTCCCCTCCTCAGGTAACTTCAGGGCTCACTAATCCATTGCTGGTGCCTAGAAAAGAGGTTGGACTGCCACAGGGGTGGGGGGTGGGGTGTCAGTGTCCCGAGCTGGGAGTGGCAACCAGTGGGCGGGCAGGGGGTCTTCTAAGGGTGCTGACAATTCCCAGCTCGCTTTCTCACAGTTCTGGAGAAAAGGAGATGCCTCCTGATTTCCACCTTCCCTTCCTCACAGCCTCTCCACTCCTCTCCCTCCTCCTCCCCGTCCCATCCTGACTCGCTCTCTCTCTCTCTCACACACACACACTCGCAGGCACATACACACACACACATATGCACACACCTCTGGCAGTTCACCCCAGAAGACCTTCTACCATGAGAAGCTGGATTGTGGAGGAATCCTCTGCATTCTCACCCATCGGGGACGACTCTGAGTAGGGTCGCTTCCATTCCGCACCATCTCTCAGAGGGTCCCCAGCCAGACGGAGCCCCAGGTGCACCCATGGTGTCCGGTTGCCTCACCCTCTTTCCTGGCTCCTCCCTGGCTCCTTGGCTCACTTCCCCCTGTGTTTCCTGGGACCGCATCCCAGACGCATTGCCAGGTCCGCTCTGGGGGGACCAGACTGAGACCAGGTCTGATAAGGGGTAAGAGGGCAGCTGGGACAGAGGGAAACAAGGGAAATGAACCCATGGCCTGCGGCTTAAATTCCCATTCTCCGCACTCCCGAGTTTTCTAGAGCCTGTCCTCCGAGTCTGGTCCGTGTGGCCCTGGCTCCGCCCCACCAGGGGACAGGGAGAGTGGCATTAGGGCACAGTCTGGGGAGAACTGAGAGTGGGACATCTCCCAGGCCTTCCCTGCCTCCTCCCCTTCTCCCCGGCTCAATGGGACCTTCCTCTGGTGTCTAAGTTCCCTGTGGCCCCTGTTTAGTGCTGGGGCTCTGCACTTACAAGCATGTCGGGGAAGAGGGTAGGAGACGTGTCCACTGCACCGCCGGCCTGCCGCCCCCTCGCCACACCAGGGCCTCCTCTGCCCACACCAGCAGCCCCTTCTCCAGGCCCCCCACGTCCCTGCCCGCCCCCCAGATGCAACTCTGGGCTTCCATGGGCACAGATTTCATCTCGGGCTTGGCACTTAGGGAACTGACGTCACTGTCACAATGTCAGCGCAGCATCGGGTCACATCTGAGTGTTACCAGCGTGCCAACAGGGCGAGCCCAGGACGGGGCAGCGGGCACAGAGCCCAGGAGCCCAGAGCACAGTGCCGCTGTCCCCTCACCAGTCCTGGGCGCAGCGCGGTTTCGGCAGCAGCAGGAGACATGAGCCCTGCGCCCTCCGCCTGCGAGCCGGCCCCAGGGTGTCCCCATGGTCCTCGGAAAGCCCAAAGCGGGTGGGGGTCACACCACCATCCACAGGCCTGAGAGGGTGTTGAGGGTTGAGACAAGCCCATCTGCACCCAGATTGGAGCAGGGGCGGGGCGGCCACTGGAGAGAAGCAGGAGAGGGAGGAAGCAGGACAACACTGGGTCCTGCAGCATTTTCGTGACCACGTGGAGGTGCGTGAACTTGGTGCCAGGGTCACGAG
>PVIW01017043.1:0-15044 GCA_004026585.1 Noctilio leporinus | reverse complement strand
AAAACTAACAACAAGCAAAACAGAACCAAGTGTATGAATACAAGGAATAGGCCTTCAGTGGTCAGGGGGAAAGGGGTTGCGGGGAGGGGGGAGGCGGAGGCAAAGAAGGGGAGCAGCTTAGATAAGAACCTAGTATAAAGGAACCATGGACATGGACAACAGGTGGGATTGACTTTGGGGGGAATGGGTGGGTGGGGAGGGGGACAGAGGGGAGCAAAAAGGGGATGGATGTAATACAACAACAACATGAAATACTCAGCCAGAAGGACCTTACGTTGTTCCAGATCCTTGACCCTCAGAAACTGTGTGCAATAATAAATGTTGTTTTAAACTACTAATTTGGGGAATAACTTGTTATTTAGCAATAGATTCTGATATAAATGGTCTCTTAGGTTCAATGAAACAGAATAAAAGAGGAATTGCAAGGACTTGTCTGGAAAACTCTCTTAAAGTACTATATGTCTGCTCCCCACCATTGCCAAAGAGAGCAGAGAGGTGGGGAGGTGCCTGTTCCTCATTTCTAATCTATGAAAGAGCTTTAATAGCACTGGTCAGGGAGGAAAATAGGTGACCACTGGAGCTGGGCACACAAAGTGAGCTGGAGGCTGACTTACACCTGAAAAGGCCAATAAGCAAGAAACCGTGGCTGGCTCATGTGGAAGGAAAAACGAAACAGTGACCACCTCAGCTTGGCCTCAAGACCCCAAGTTTGTCAGGCCAAAGGATATATAAATGAATTCCAAGGTATACAAAAGGGGGACCTCCTAAAACAGTTTATTTATTTAAAAAATTGTGTATTTATTCTCACATGTTTAAACTCGGTCACTTTCAAAGTACTCTCCATTTGAAGTAATACAACTATAAAGATGTTTTCCACTGCTCAAAACTTTTGAACTCACCGATTTTGTTGCCTTTAAGTGCTTCCGCCATTTTTTGTTTCACTTCTCCCACTTGGGCAAAATGTTTCCCTTTGAGGACATTTTTCATTCAGGAAACATAAAATAGTCACTCAGGGTGAGATCAGGTGAATAGGAAGGGTGGGGCGTGGGGGTCATACTGCTTTTGGTCAAAAAGTGCTGAGCACTCAGCACAGTGTGGGTAGGTGTGCTTGTAAATCACCCATCATGAAATGGGCAAACATGTGGAGAGAGTCCTCAAAAATATTCACTGAAGCTGAACCCAGCCTCTCACAACACCAGCTGGTACACTGATACAGATGGGTTCTTAGAACACTCACCTGGTGGGGAAGCCTCAACTACAAGAGATCTGCCCTCCAAAAAATAATTCTGGTCTCTTAGATATATTCCAGAGGTGGGCCACCTGAAAAGAAAGTGGGCTTCAGCCACTTAAATTTGGCAAGAAGACCACTGAAAGAGTAAGAGGGATTAACAGAGTGAGCCTGTGTAGAATAGGTCACCAGAAAACACAGTCTGAATGGGAAGCTGTAGCAGGAAAAATAAAGCACCACTGCCTGTCCCAGAAAAGATTCCAGAAAGTTCCCAAAGCATCCCAGAGATAAAGATCCAACACTACACATCTGCTAAACCAGAAAGCAGAAAGCCACACTGTAGCAAGTTGAATTACAAACTTTCTATCCCCCTTATCCTTCCTTATCTTGATCCTATTAAGGGAAGATCTTATAATACCAGCTAGCTAGAGAAAAATGCCCTTCTGCAGCTAGTCTCAGCTGGGGGGCAGGAAGAAGATTTAATTATTGACCCAATATACTGTCTCCAACTTAAAATAAATGAAAGATTTTATTGCTGGGTGGCCAGAAAATCTGACCTTGTCAAGCTTTCATCTAGGGACCAGGGTTACCCTGAACTAATTTTAGAGATGATGGGAGACAAAAAAATTAATTTGCATTTGAATTGCACCCCATGATTGTGTTGGTTAAACATACCTGTTCCACAGTTTGGGAAATGCTGCACACTGCAGCCCCCTTTTAAGGACACATAAAGTATCTGAAAACTACATCAAGGGAGTTGCACACTTAACTTGCTTTAATCCTGTATATCCCAAATTTACTTAAGCACAGATCCATTTCTGTTCACTTACCATTTATTTTCTGGAATCAAATAGTTCTCATGCAATTTACTGTGCCCAGCTCAGCTTGGGTTTCTCTATCTTTAAAAAAGAACCCCTGGCTGGTAGCACAGTGGATAAGGCACTGGCCTGCGAACCCAAAGGTTGCTAGTTTGATTCCCCAGCCAGAGCACATAACCAGGTTGCAAGCCAGGTCTCCAGCCAGGTCCGTAGCTGGAGGCAAGTGAAAGGCAACCATACATTGATGTCTCTCTCCCTCTCTGCCTCTCTCCCTTTCTCTCTCTTTGGAAATAATAATAAATAACATCTTAAAAAAAAAGAAATAACAATAATACCTACCTTGTATGCCATGGAGAGGATGAATTAATTTAATAAATGTAAAGTAGTTAGCACATATTAAGTATTATATAAATGTCAAGAAAGAAAATACCTGCAGAAAATTGGTAGTTTTCTCAACTTGATCATTTCTTTTTCAGGAAAGAAATATTAAAGCTGCAAGCTGCATTAAATGATCAAATGTGGTCTGTAAGTCCATGAAAACTGCTTGCATTACTCTCACAACTCTGCAGCTCAGAGCTGTGTTGGTGTCTCAGTGTCTAGTGCCTTCCTGATCTCTGGCTTCTCACAGTTACTCCCTTTGAAACTCCATTCATATTCCCATGAGTCAAAACTATCTCTTTTGTGTCACCAGAATCCCCCTTCCTTCACAGCTGCTAGGGAGCAAATGGTCTTAGAACTGCTTTTATCTCTGAATCTCATTTATCTTGGAATCCACAGCACCTAAGTTTTATCACATATCAGGTGCCCAACGAATGATTAACAATAGAAAAAAGGGGAGGAGAAAGGGGAAAAGGATGGAAGAGAAAGAGGAACAAAATGTATCATCTTGATGTGTAAAGAACCAACTGTACAAAGTTCTCTAGTATATATTGATAGCTTAAAAGAGTTGAGCTAATTAACATTTTATTATTATTATATTTTATTGATTATTCTATTACAGTTTTGCCAATTTTCCCCTTTTGGTCACCTCCACCCAACACCCCCCAGTCCCTCAGGCAATCCCCACCCCATTGGTCATGTCCATGAGTTGTGCATAGGTTCTTTGGCTGCTCCATTTCCTTTATTGCACTTTACATCTCCATGGCTATTCTGTAACTACTTATTTGTATTTCTCTTTTTTTTTTTTCATTTTAAAATTTTTATTGTTCAATTATGGTTGTCCCAATTTCCCCCCATTGCTCTCCCCTGCCCTGCCCACCCTCCCCATCACCATAGTCAATCCTCATCCTGTTGTCCATGTCCATGGGTCCTTTATATTTGTTCCTTGACTAGACCTTTACCCTTCTTTCCCCCTTTATCTCCCTTCCCCCTCCCCTCTGGTCAGTTTGTTCCTTATTTCCATGTCACTGGTTCTATTTGCTTGTTTTGTTCATTAGGTTCCCGTATTAGATGAGATCATATGGTATTTGTCTTTTACCGCCTGGCTATACATAATACTCTCCAGTTCCATCCATGCTGTCATGAAGGGCAGTAGTGCCTTCTTCCTTTCTGCTGTGTAGAATTTCATTGTGTAAATGTAGCACAGAGCACTAAAGAAGAATTAAGGAAGACACAAATAAATGGAAGCATATACCATGTTCATGGAGTGGAAAGATTAGCATCATTAAAATGTCCATCCCACCCAAAGCAATCTGTAGATTCAATGCAATTCCTATTAAAATACCAATTAAATATTTCACAGATATAGAACAGGTATTTCAAAAACTTATATGGAACCATAAATGACCCCAAATAGCCTCAGCAAACTAGAGAAGAAGGACAAAGTAGGAGGAATCACAATACCTGATAGCAAACGATATTACAAGGCCACTGTAATCAAAGCAGCCTGGTACAGGCATAAAAACAGACATACAGATCAATGGAACAGCATAAAGAACCTAGAAATAAACCCAAATCTCTATAGTCAAATAACATTTGACAAAGGGGACAGGAGCCTAAGACAGAGTAAAGAAGCCTATTTGTATTTCTTAATCCCCTCACGTCTTCACCCATTCCCCCACACCCTCCTCCCATCTGGCAACCATCAGAACACTTTCTGTATCCATGGTTCTGTCTCTGTTTTTCTTGTTTGCTTAATTTTTTAAAAGATTTAATTGTTGATAGATATATATTTATTGCCATTTTATTGTTCATAGTTTTTATCTTTTTCTTAAATAAGTCCCTTTAATGTTTCATAAAGTTATTTAATATTCCTCCCTTGAAAAAGTTGAAAATGTTTTACTTTACTTCCATTATTTTAGTGGTTACCATAAAATATAAAATATATTTATCTTAATATCAGATGACATAACTTTTTCTCCTCCTCTCAATTTTAATAAAACCTTTGAATACTTTAACTCAACCCACACCTTCTCACAATGAGAAGCTACTGTTTTCCCACAGTATTTCAACTCATCTTCATCTTTTTTATTCCACAAATTAGAAATTGTTATTGATGCTTAGCATGCTCAATATCTTGTTAGATTTACCTACATATTAACCATTTCTTTGTTCATCTTTCCTTCAACATCTGTTATGCAATGTTTTTGAGAGTATTAAGGTTAAGAATAATTATATAACAGCCCTTTAAAAGTTTGTTTTTTACATTGTCTTCTGTCTCCTATTGTTGCTATACAGAAATGAATTGTAAGTAATTATCATGCAGCTTTTAACAACTTCCCTTGTCTTTAAGATCTTGCAGTTTCACTAGAATATATCTCACTGTAGATTTATTTTTAAAGATCCTTCTAGGAAGCCAGTAGGCCTCTAGAATTTGAATTTCACAGCTTTCAGCCTTTTTGGATAATCATTATTGTCACAAAATACTGTTTCTCCCTCATTTTCTCTAGTTTCCCTCTGGTAGTCCAATTAGATACATATATTTTGCTCTCTTACTTAATCTTACATATCATGTACCTCTCTTTCATGTTTTCTAACTACTCACCCCTGTTTTCACAGGCATGTTTGAGTTCATTCTTTATCAAGTCAAATTTGCTATGTAAACAGTCATTTTGGTTTCTCACAAATGATTACATATTTCATTTACAGAGGACTTCTTGTTCATCTTTTAAATCTAATTGTTTTTTTTTAAAGATTTTATTTATTATTTTCAGAGAGAGGGGAAGGGAGAGAGGCTGAGAGGGAGGGAGACATAAATGTATAGTTGCCTTTCACCTGCCTCCAGCTAAGGGCTTGGCTGGAGACCTGGCCTGCAAGCTGGCCATGTACCCTGACTGGGAATCAAACCAGCGACCTTTGGGTTCACAGGCCAGCGCCTTATCCACTGTGCCATCAGCCAGAGCTAATTGGTTTTTGTTTTGTTTTGTTTTGTTTAATTTTTTAAAAAAAGATTTTATTTATTATTTTTAGAGAGAGGGGAAGGAAGAGAGGCAGAGAGGGAGAGAAACATCAATGTATGGTTGCCTTTCACCTGCCTCCAGCTGCAGAGCTGGCTGGAGACCTGGCTTGCAACCTGATTATGTGCCCTGGCTGGGAATCGAACCAGCAACCTTTGGGTTTGCAGGCCGGCACCTTATCCACCATGCCACCAGCCAGGGCTTAATTGGTTATTTTTGATAGACTGTTAATTGTTATGGTACTTTTGCCAGTATCTGCCTCTTCTTTAAATACTTAAAATGTTCATACTACATTCACCATCTGAAAAATTTCAATACCCACAATTTTTGTTGGTCTGATTCTATAGTTTAATAGTTTTACTGGTCCTTGCTCATGGTTCTGCATGTTTTATGGTTTGATTGTCTGCTCATATGTATAGGAATTTTATCTGTGGAGTTTCATTTAGTCCTAAATTTATAATGAACTTTTTCAGAGAGATTTGCCTTTGATTTTGCTTGGGACCTAGAAACACCCAAAGCCTGAGAGCACTTTAACGTTCAGTCCAACATTTTTCACTACATAATAGCAAGGATTGGGCAAAAATGTCTATGTAAGGGCAGGTTTTGTGAAGACTTCCCCAGAAACACATTTCTTTCTGCTCCATACAGAGCCGAGGCAGAGGGATGCAAAGATGATTACATCATCCTCTAGAAGGCAGGCTTGTTCTGGTTCACCCATTAAGCTTGTGGGAGATATAGCTTTATGGCTCCTGAGACTGTTTTTCCATGGGTCCAAAGGAATTTTACCTGAAGAACCCTGAAACACCAATTCAGAAGAACCTATGCACCTCTATGTTCATAGCAGCACTATTTACAATAGCCAAATGCTGGAAATAGCTTAATTGCCCATCAGTGGATGATTGGATCAAAAAACTCTGGTACATTTACACAATGGAATACTACGCAGCAGAAAGAAAGAACACCTACCCTTTGCAACAACATGGATGGAACTGGAGAGTATTATGCTTAGTGAAATAAGCCAGTCAGTGAAAGACAAATACCATATGATCTCACCTATTACAGGACAATAATGAACAAAAACAAACAAGCAAGCAAAACAGAACCAGATACATGAATACAATGAATAGGCCTTCAGTGGGCAGAGGGGAGGGGGGAGGTGGGAGTCGGGAGGAGGAGGCAAAGAAGGGGAGCAGTTTAGTCAAGGAAGTAGCATGGAAGAACCATGGATATGGACAACAAGTGGGATTGACTTTGGAGGGGAGTGGGTAGGTGGGGAAGGGGACAGAGGCGAGGATAAAGGGGATGGATGTAATACAACAACAATAAAATTAAATGTAAATAATAAGTAAAAATAAAGGAATTTTGCCTCTTAACCTTCTGATTCATGCATTTTTGCTATTTCTCCAGTGATTTGCTTTGTTTTCCTAGTAGCTCATCTAAGCATTAACTTTAAAATTTTTTTCTAGGACATGTGGATGTTCTTTAAAAGAAGGGTTACTCCAGACATCTGTTACACCATGTTATCAGAAATCAAAGTCCCTGAATCTCTAAATAGTGATATTTCTGGCACTTCTGCACAATATCAGTCAGTGTTGAAGAAAATGTTCTCACTGAACTAAAATACCATCAACCAGGCACCCTCTTTTTCTATTTTTGCATGAGGATGACCTTTCAACTGAACACAGTGGAACACAGTATTGAGGAGATATAGATAGATGATAGATAGATAGATAGATATGATAGATAAATGGTAAATAGATGATAGAGTGACTAGATTGATAGAAATTTCCCTCATTTTTTTTACTAACAATTATGATTTATTTATCTGCCATGAAAAAGGAGAAAAAGTGCTATGCTTTTTTTAAAAATAGAAATGGCACATTTATCAGTCTTTTTACAATATAAAGCTAAGGAATTATTTCTTAATAATATTTGATATTTTTAACATAAATTATCACACAAATTTTCTTCATGTAGAAAGTATATTAATAGTAAGCAGGATGCAGCCCAGTTTTAATATGTATGTGTTAGATGATAAGAAAATGGCATCATTGTTATCTCCAAATAAACTGTGGCTCATTTTTGATTTTCAAGATGCAAGTCTTACCATTCCCATTGATTTTATTGTATGCATTAAAGAGCATTTACCAAGGTCTTTGTGATTGTGTTTTTTGCAGATTTGAAAGATTTTCTTTTCTTTTTTAAGATTTTATTCATTACTTTTAGAGAGAAGGATGGGGAGGGAGGAAGAAAAGGAGAGAGACATCAATGTATGGCTGCCTTTCACCTGCCTGCTGCTACGGACTGGGCTGGAGACCTGGCTTGCAACCTGGTTATGTACCCTTAATGGGAATTGAACCAGCAACCTTTGGGTTTGTACGCTGGTGCCTATCCACTGATGGAAGATTTCTGAGGAAGGAATAACTATATAAGAATAAAAATATTATCATTCAATAAAAATTTTTTAAAACTACTTTCCTCTATTTTGCATATTACCAGTCTTATTTATTTACTTATTTTAGCAGTGTTATCTATGCCTGCCACTGCTTCCTTAGCACAATTGAACATATAATTACTATGTAAATTTAGATTTCTACATGCTTCCAAGGAATGTAGGCCATTTGGTAGTGGATATTTTTAGGCATTGATTATTTGAAATATGATACATTTGACTTAATCTGAAAAATAAGGATAATTCTTGACTGCCTTGCAGGGTTTAATATTAAAATTGCTTAATTTTAGATAAACAATTTGAACATAAAAAGCATCATATAAATGAAGGTAAGTCCTAATATTATTAAAACAAAAATTACTGAGGCACCTGGTGCAAAGAAGCACAGAGATATTGTTAGCCTGTTATTATTATGTTTATTACATTATTATCTAATAATTTCTAGATTAAAAAATGTAAGACAACAAGTAAAACTTTTTTCCTCAAAAACTGATACTCAAGTAGGTATTTTCTTCATAAAAGTAACACTGAGTATATCATTACCATTAAAATCTGATTGCCCACTATTATGATGTAGAACTATTTAATAAAATGGCTTAGATCACTGAAATACCTTTTTATTATATTTTATGATTATGCTATTACAGTTCTCCCAATGTTCCCATTTTGCCCACTCTACCCAGCACTGCCACTCCTTCAGGAAAGCCCACACCTTTGTTCATTTCCATGAGTCATGCTGTAACATACGTGGCTACTCATTTTCCTATACTATACTATATATCCCCATGGCTGTTCTGTAACTACCTATCTGCACTTTTGAATCCACTCACCTCTTCACCCATTACACTACAATCCTCCTCCATTTGACAAACATCAAAGTGTTATCTGTATACATGATTCTATCTCAGTTCTTTTGTTCACTTAGTTTGATTTTTAGATTCAATTGTTGATAATTATGTATTTATTGCCATTTTATTGTTCATAGTTCTGACCTTTTCTTAAATCCCTTTAATGTTTCATATAATAACAGTTTGTAGATGATGAACTTTAGAGCAATATTGGCTATAGGTCCCTGTTTTTCATAACTTTGAATATTTCTTGCTAGTCCATTCTAGCCGCAAAGCTTTTTCTTTTTCTTTTTTGAGCTTTTATATTTTGAGTTTATTCTTCATTTAACTTTTAGTACACTACTATAGTTGAATATTAAAACAAAAACAATAGCAATTAGTGAGCATATTAGGATTATAGTCCTTCCCTCTTTCACTACTGTACATAAAATGCCAACAGTGAGTGTTATTCAATGGTCCCATTAAGAGTCTCACGCTGAACACCACTCCTAGGATGATGTTCATCATCCTTATATGATTCTTCATTTTAATGGTGCAGTCCTTCTTGATTTGGATCAAAGTCCACCAGTTCTACCTGGTCCATTTCATCAGTCTCCTTCCTTCCTTCCAGTTAGGAGTTTTTCCAGCAAAAAGAATTTATCAGGAAAGAAAAAGTTACTCAGAAAAGTTTACCTTAAATTTGATGATTAGGCAGTCCTTTTCATATGGTCTATGATAAACTGGCATGCCTTCATTTAGCACACACTTGACATCTCCATGCTTGACAATCTGACCTGGCTGAGAGGTGATGACTATGGTTGGGAACTATTGGCTTTTGGAAGCCACAAAATGCTTCAACCAGCTATGTGTCCATACACATGAAAAAGTCTTCTCACCAAGTGAACACAGTATGATCTTTCTTGTCTAAAACAATGATAATATCTCCTGGCTCTAGTCTTGGTTCTTGATCTCCTTCACCATGGAATGTTACCTTCCGGCCATCTTACATGCCTTTGTCAATATGAACTTCTAGAATCTTCTTCTCTTGAATTATCTTCCTTCCATTATAGCTTTTGCATCTATCTTTAGGACTGATCCATTCCCCATGGCCCTGGCACTCCATACAGACAGACTGAATTTGCTGAACCATTCCAGGTCCTATCTGATGAATTCTTATTTGCATCCCAGTACCTTGGCAATTGGGACAGTGCTCTACTGCTCCTTTCTTACCACCTTGGCCTTCATTTTTATCACAAATCACATTCTTTTGCAGAGCTAGTTTTCTTGTTGCACCATTATATAAATCTTTTAAGGTTACAGAAAGCTGATGCACAACATTTTTACCTCTCCTTTCCCTCTGCCTCCTTCTTCCTCCTCCAAAAAACATATCCAAGAAGTCCATGGGGGAGCCAAAACCACCATCTGCTTCACATTCTTTGACTGTTCTCCTTCTTTATCATATAATTCCCTTTTCTTTGCATCAGAGAACATTTTGTAAACTTGAGAAATCTGTTTAAACTTCTCTCCTTCATTTGGATTCTTATCAGGGTGATACTTTAAGGCAGCTTCCTATAAGCCTTTTTTAATTCTTCCTGGATGGCATTAAGTTTGATCCCCAAAACATCATAGGAAGTGGTTTCTTTCACATTTTTTTACAGCCAGTGAGTGAGATAGGGCAGGTGTAGATGAGAGGGAAAGTGTGAGTTACTGCATGCAGCATTAAAGCTGCCACTCCTTTGCTTCTCACCGAGTGTTCTGGAAAGTTCCCTAAAGCTTCTTCTAAGAAATATTTTTGTGGGAACTCCCCTGTGGGTAACTGTTTTCTCTTGCTTTTAAGGTTTTCACTTTAACCTTTGGCATTTTAATTATGATGTATCTTGGTGTGGGCCTCTTTGCATCCATCTTGTTTGGGACTCTCTCTGCTTCCTGGACTTGCATGTCTACTTCCTTCACCAAATTAGGAAGGATTTCTTTCATTGTTTTCTCAAATGGATTTCCAATTTCTTGCTCTTTCTCTTCTCCTTCTGGTACTTATATGATGTGAACATTGGAATGCTTGAAGTTGTTCTGAAAGCTGCTCATACTATCCGCATTTTTTTAGAATTCTTTTTTCTTCTTACTGTTCTGATTAGTTGTTTTTTGCTTCCTTACATTCCAAATCACTGATTGGGTTTTGGTTTTGCCCACCCTACTGTTGTTTCCCTGTAAATTGCTCTTTATTTTAATTAGTGAATCCTTCATTTCTGACAGGATATTTTTTATGCTGTTGAGGTCATCACTAAGTTCCTTGAGCATCCTTATAACCAGTGTTTTGAACTCTGCATCTGATAGAATACTTATCTCCATTTTGTTTAGCTCTTTTTCTTGAGTTTTGAGAAACATGGCTCAAATGATCTGTTCTTTCATTTGAACCATGTTTCTTTTCCTCTTCATTGTAGCAGCCTTTCTATATTTTTTCTATGTGTTAGGTAGAGCTGCTACAATTCCCTGTCTTGATAGTGTGACCTAATGTAGTAGGTGTCCTGTAAGGTCTAGTGACACAGCCACCCTAAGATGGGTACTTAAGGTGTGTCCTTCATGTGGGTTGAGTGTACTCTTCTTCTGTAGTTGAGCCTTGGTTGCTATTGGCAAATCAACGAGAGGGATGTACCCAGGCCAGTCAGATTCAAGGACTGGCTGTGACCTCTGACCACCAACCTCCATCCACAATGGAGTATCGATCACCAGTGCAGTGGCAGGTTGGTGAGATTTCAATGTGGTCTGTAGCTGTCCACTGGGTGTGCAGGCCCTGAGGTGGTGCAGGCCAATGTCAACCCCCACCTGTATTTTACCCTGGATCACTCTACATGAGTTATAAAGCAATCTGAGATGGCTGCTACTAATGCTGGGCTTGGAAATTCCTAGGTGAAGACAAGCTGTGAATGTAGGATGGCTTCAGCTAGTGCTGGGCCTGGGACCACTTGGCAAAAGGTACAAGGTCTGGGTACTCACTAAGGCCAGCCATTGCTTCTTTGAAAGCATTTAGAAAGTTGTGATGCTTGAGATAAGACCAGCCATTCATGTGGAAAAGCTACTATTAACAGTTATAAATTGGATGAGATAAAATCTCAGGGGATCTCTAGCACTAGGCAAGCAGTGCTGGCTATGTTGATAGAGTCTCAGACATGACATCTTCCTGCTGCCTCTGTGTCTCTGCTCATCTTTCTATCTGGGAGAAAGCTGTTCCCCAGCTCTAGCCTCAATGTCAGGTATTTCTGTTCCTCTCTCTATGCCACTGGAGCCTTTAAAGCTGCTGCCCTAGTGCTGAAGCTCAGAAGGATTAAGTCTGAGTAAGACTGTGTGTGGGTTTTTTAGGAGGAACTGCTTGGGAATCCAGAGGTTTCTTCCATTGACTCAATCCCTGCTGGATTTTGCAGTCAGAGGTTATGGGAACTTATTTTCATGGTACTGGTACCCTGGGCTGGGGTGGTCTAGTGTAAGTCTGGGACTTCACACTCCAACAATATGCCTTCCATGATTTTATCCACCACACTTGTATGTGGAACCAGCACATTCCACATCTCTGCCCCTCCTACCAGTTTAGATGGATGTGGTTACTTTAGTTTTGTAGTTGTCAGCAGTTATTGATTTCTGCTGGTTCTGAGGAATGATTGCTCTATAAGTTAGTTGTAATTCTGATGTGGTTGTACAAGAAGGTGAGCCATGTTTACCTATGCCACCATCTTTGATATATTTTTTGATTGAAAGATTGTTGAGAAGAAATATTAGGTCTCTTTTAAGATTTACTTGCTTAATCTGTATCCAAAAAGATTCCTGGTCATATAGAAAAATACTCAAGAAATAATAGATTGAAAACTCAACACTCTGTAAGAAGCAAGGAAAGAATAGAACAAACATGTAACTGATCTCTGTTATTAAATATAACAATGACTTCTCACTTTCTACAGTATAAATTCATCAGCATGGTACCAAAATTTCATCAGTTTGCACAGTCTAATTCTCAATTTTTTTTCATTCATACAATACTTTTTAAAAATAAATGCAATGTGATTTACTTATAAATTAGAACAACTTAACAGAAAAACACATTCAGAAGTTGAAAACAGTGGATTAAAGATGGCAGCAAAGTAGGTGGAAGCTACACTAACCACTTCCTAGGCACAAACTGGAATTACAACTAAATTATAAAGAAAATGTCCTGAATAATCAACTAAAAATTAGTTGGAGAGAAGTCTTATAACTAAGGACTTACAAAAGAAACCGCATCACCACAACAAGTCTAGTGGAAATTACAGAGGCTGAGGGCCTGACTGGGTGCCCAGGGGTTTTGGCTAAAGTTCCAGAGGGGCATTTCAGCAGCCAAGGTGTTCCCTATGACGAGTGTGGGTCTAAAGCCCATGATAGTCTCCCCAGCCTGGAGCACCAGAATCAGGAAAGGAACCCAAGCAACACCTGGCAGTGAAAAGCAGTGTGGTTTCTGTCCACCAGGTAGAGACAGCTAGAGACAGAGAGTTTCTTAAAGGGATAATACACAAAATTTCATTTGAAGCTACTTACCCTAGGCTCTGGCAGAGGAGGATAGAGTGGACTAGAGCCACATGAGGACAGTCTTTGGTTGGAAGCTCTGGAGTGAAAATTGAAAGGACAGACACCAGGATCCTTCTACTGAGTCATTCCCCATACTACAGAGGCCATCTTTCATGGGAAAAGCATTCTAATCTATGTAGCACCAGTCTTGGGGGGAAGCAATAGCCCCACCCACTGGAATCCTCTTGCCCCAGTTTGTGGATTTTAAACCAGGCTGCAGAGAAGTACACATGTAGGAGATTTCAGTTTAAGCTTAACAGAGCCAGCAGGTGAAGGCTGATCTCTGGGAACTCTGAGACATTAACTGACCTTCCCTGGGACAGGAAAAAGATAGCCTTAATGTGTATCCTTGTTCTTTCTGAACATACCCAGGTGCAAAAGAGACAGCTACAAGCTGTGGATCACTGGTAGCTTCAAACAAGTTGGCCAGGGCCAGTCACTATCAATGTCCAACATAGACCAGCACCAGAGTCTTTACAGATCTACCTAATACATAGAGACAAACATAAAGAAGCAGCCAAAATAAGGAGACAAAGAAACAGATCCCAAATGAAAGAATAAAAGGATCCTCCAGAACAACTAAATTAAAGACAGGCAATTAATCAGATATAGAATTTAGAGTAGTGATTATAAGGATACTCACTAGCATAAAAAAAGACATAGAAAAAATTTTAAAATGACAAATCAGAAATAAAGAACGCAATTTATGAAATAAAAATACACTGAAAGGAATAAATGGTAGGTTAGATGAAGCAGAAGAGCAAATCAGTTATTTGGAAGATAACATAGGAAAAAGCACCCAAGCAGAACATTGGAAAGAAAAAAAAGAATTTAAAAGAACGATGAGGGCTTAAGAAACCTTTAAGAAAATATGAAGCATAGCAATATCTGCATCACAAGAATACCAGATGAAGAGATTGAGCAACCAATTAAGAGCCTATTTGAAGAAATAATGACTAAAAATGTTCCTGGATGGGTGAAAGGAAAATACACACAAGTCCAAGAAGTGCAGGGAGCCCCAAATAAGGTGTCTCCAAAGAGGCCAACAACAAGACACATTATAATTAAATATCAAAGCCTAAATGGAAGGACAGAATCCTAAAACTGCAAGAGAAAAGCAGGTAGTTACCTACAAGGAAGCACCAACTTAACTGTTATTTAATTTCTCAACAGAAACATTGCCAGAAGGCATTAGCCGTGAACTATTCAAGGTGATGAAAATCAAGGACCTACAACCAAGACTACTTTACACAGCAAAGCTATCATTTTAAACTGGAGAAGAAATAAAGAGCTTCCCAGAGAAGAAAAAGTTAAAGGAATTTGTTAACACCAAACCAGTACTGCAACAATGCTAAAGGGCTTGCTTTGAGGAAAAAAGAAAAAGAGGAAAACAGTTTAAATAAAATGGTAATATATACATATTCATCAGTAAGAACTTTAAATGTAAATGGCTTAAATGCTCCAATCAAAAGATATAGGGTCAAGATAGAAGGAGAAATAAGGAGCTTCCCAGACAAAAAAAGACTAAAAGAATACACCTCTACCAAACCAGCATTGCAAGAAATGCTAAAGGGTCTGCTATAAAAAGAAGTAAACAAATAAAATGAAGAAACAGAGAAAGCCAAAGAGGAATACAGACACAAATGGAGAAAATGGCAATGAATAAGTATCAATCAATAATCACCTTAAATGTAAATGGATTAAATGCACCAATCAAAAGACATAGGGTAGCCGAAT
>PVIW01017042.1:0-15045 GCA_004026585.1 Noctilio leporinus | reverse complement strand
GGGTGGGTGGGGAAGGGGACAGAGGGGAGCAAAAAGGGGATGGATGTAATACAACAACAATAAAATTTTTTTAAAAATTCCATTTCCTCTTGCCAATACAACTTCCCTTCTCTCAGGCCTCTGTTAGAATCTTTTAACCCTTCCCATACCACATAGCGCAAAGGGCAGAGGGAGATCAGGTGTCCATGCACAGAAGTGCTCCAAAGGAACTTGAACCTCTGATTACCAAGGTCTAGCTGGGTTTGATAGCATATGCCCTGGGCAGCCTGAATTAATAGTCTGTCCTGTCCTAAGGGAGATATAGGTGAAGGTCATCCTATTAAACCCTTCCCTTTCTCACCAGATAAGCTGTTTTGGGCCCCATCTTTGGGCTTTGCTCATAAAAAGTTGAACCAACCACCATCAGTTTTATCATTTGATTTGGGGGGGGGGAAAATGAGCCTGGACGAATGAGTGTCAAGATGAGGAGGGGATATAATGTTATTCCTCTGAGTTCATTTTGATTTTGAAAAATGTCCCTGCTGGGGAAGATGCATGAGCCTTGTCTTCCTGGCTTCAACTCCAGCTCCCGCACGGAGTCCGGAAGGGACCAGCCCCCTTGCAGGCCTCCGCAGAGCAGCCCGGGGGCCTGAGCACGGCGGCCTGCCAGCGCCCGCACAGGCGGCATGTGCCCAGGTGTGTGGAGCGCCCTCTCCTCGCAGCTGCCGCGACACCCAGGGGAGAACAGCTGCCTGCCTTCCATTTCCTTGCTAATTTCTCTTCCTTGCTGAGTGACATGGGGGCCAATAATTGCCTCCACTCTGAGCTCTGACATTCCCACGTTCAAGCACCTGCTCTCCCACTGTTTTCCCCGTAGGAAGACAATTTCTGCCACTCTTGGTGTTTCCTTCACAGCAAACCTGCTGATTAGACAGGCACACTTTACAAGAAACAGTTGGGGGGGCCTGTGAATGTGGCCCAGGCCAAAGCAGCACTTTGGAAATCCGATCAGTATTCTTCTTCCACAGTAAAATATGAACCATGGTAAGAACTCCTTAGAGCTGCTGGGAAGAGGGTGGGATTCTCTGGAGCTGCCTGGCCCCCTTGCATGATCCTGAAAGGTCCCAGCCCTGTCGGCAGAAACAAATGAAGAACGTGCCCAAATCTAAATGAAAAGGAAAACCAAGCCATGATCATGTAATGATAACATGCTGAATTTCTGAGAAGCTTTCTCCAAGATTTTCAGAGTTATTGTATTGCTACTAGAGGGCTGGGATGGATTGATTTCTTTTAGGATGTGCATTTTCATACAAGGTTGGAAAGTGTTCTTCTGTAGCTGTTATTAATCTTGGCGGGGTCAGAGGCCTGTGAGGCGGGGAGGGCAGGGCAACTGAGACTCCCAGGCTTCCCTCTCCAGCAGACAGCCCCTTAAGAAACCATAGGTAAGGAGAGGGTCAGCTCTCATTGTCTCCTTTTATCACCCCCAAGGTGCCAACCATGAGGTCTTAATTAAGATTACCAATGTGTCCCCCCTCTTTTTTTTTTTTTTTAACTTTTATGTCTGTATTTCTTAATCATGCAAGTAGTAGACTTTCAATGTAGAAGCATCAGAGCAGAAATTGGCAGACAACGATCTGCAGGTCAAGTCTGGCCTTCTACTTAATTTTGTAAATAAAATTTACATGCCCATTGTCTGTGGCTGCTTTCACACTATTGGCTGAGTGTGAAGTAGAGCTGAATAGCTGTGCCTGTATGTCCTGAAAAGACTAAAATATTTATTACCTAGACCTTTATAGAAAAGTAAAAAAGAAAAGTAAAAAAGAGGCCCTGGCTGGTGGCAGAGTGGATAAGGCACTGGCCTATGAACCCAGAGGTTGCTGGTTCAATTCCCAGCCAGGGCACATAACCAGGTTGCAAGCCAGGTCTCCAGGCATATCCCCAGCTGGAGGCAGGTGAAAGGCAACCATATATGGATGTTTCTCTTCCTCTCTTCCTCCCTCCCCGCCCTTCTCTCTAAAAATAAGGAATAAAATCTTTAAAAAGAAAAGAAAAAGAAAGAAAAAGAGAAGTAAATCTCTCATTATCTCATTATCCAGGTATAGCTAATGCTGATACAAGGTCTGTCTCAAAAATAGCAGCTCTGTCAACTGTTTTAATTATATTGACATTAGCTTGATACTTTAGGGACAAACCCCGTATTATCCATCACTCTCTTGTATTCCTTTGGGAGCCACTGTTTAGATAATAGTATTTGGTACAAATGTTGAGACTTATGATGCTACACATACCCTAAGAGGGTATAAAAGGTTGGTTATTTACATAACCAAGGTTTTTCTGGGAGAGGAGGAAAGAGCTATCAACATGGCTCAAAAATGACTCAAGAGAGCAAGGGAAGGAGGCAGGCTGAAGGCACTGGGTGGCGAGGAGGCGGTGCCAAGGCAAGTGTTCCCAAAGGAGAGCAGGAGATTATATGATTCGGTCTTCTGGTACCAAAGGGGTACAGGGATTTCTTAGTTTTCCAGGTGTGGGCAGAAGAAGACAGAGGTCAGGCTTAAAAGCTCTCCACGGTAAAAATCAAAAGATGAAGCCAGATTCCTCATTAAAACCCTTTTAATCTACCCATCAGGTTCCCTCCCTGGCTTTGGACAACAAATAAATCACTTTACCAGAAGCTCCCACTACCATTCCCTTGTGGGCTGCCTCCTCCCGGGAACAGGGCATTAACCATGAGGATCTTTCCTGGGACACCACGAAGACAACGAGTGAGGAAGGGAGCAACAAAACTCGAAATCCCTTGAGGTGTGAGCTCTTTTGTCCTCCTGCTCCACACTCTTAACTATTTTCTGATTTGTGCCCAGAAAGATGGTCCCCGAGAACCAGGCACTATCCTCTGTGAGGCAGCAGGGGGTAAGCAGCAGAGCTGGGTTCTGCCTCAGGCCCTGAAGGAAAGTTCCTTCCCTTCACTTTATCTTTCCTCATCCTGAGAATAGAAGTATCTACAAGGGCCAAATTAGGACGATGGCCCAAGGCAAATATCCAGAATTTACTCAGCTGGCTAAGGCTCTAGGTCTGCCTCTGGCCTATGAGAAAGACACCCTACAGACCCCAGAGCTGACCAGGTGCCTGGAGTGCCCACCCTGGGGCCTGGCTTTAGAACTTCTGCTTATAATAAGGGCTCCTTTGCCTCATGGCATCCGCCTTCCTAGGCCTTCCTAGAGGGCCTCACCAAGGAGCCTCCGAGGGTGCATGCGCCAGTCCTGGGATCCTGGTTACCCTTCAGTCATGCCCTGCCTGAGACATGCAGAACGGAAGGCTAGGCACAGTCATCATAAAAACTATGAGGAAGAAAAAGAGAGTAAAGATTGAGTAGGAAGAAAGCAGAAATAGAAATGATCTACTACGAACTAGGCGCTTTGTATGCATTCCCTTTTATGAAATGATTTTATTATAAAAATGCTCACATATACATAAAAGCAGAGGGAATGGTACAACGAACCCCATGTACTCATTTTTCAGCTTAAATCCTATTTAACATGACCTTATAATTTGTATCACTCTAAGAAATAGGTATTATCCTTCCCCTGTTTTATAGGTTGGGGACTTTAGGTCGCTTGCCTAAGTCCACAGAGCTAGTGCATGGCAGGGGCCACGATGGTTCTCTGTAGCTCCAAATCCCACCTGCTGTCCCAGCCATGCAGCCTGCAGGCAGGGCTTTGTGAAAGAGGAATGACTGAAGCTGACCCACAAGGGAGCAAGAGGACACCTCCCGGACTGAGAAGGTAAGTCTGGCATAGACACTGGCATAGACAAAGAGTCTTTTGGGCTCTCTCATTGTGATGTTTGAAACACTTGCCATGAAGACATCCAACCCTGTGTAGAACCCCAACTGGCATTCTTCAGGCCGCTCCTTCCTGTTGTGTGGCTACTTGCTAAGTTGGGTTAACCCTTCCTGTTACATAGAAAGACACATCAATATGTGCCTTGTTAGAAAGTCCCAGCACGGACAGCCTTCCTCCACTTCCTGAGTGTATATGCAAAGTGATGTCTCTTCCTCAGTGTAAATTTATGTATTTGTTTATTTTGCCACCAGCTTGAATACTGCTCAGCCATTTCAGGGGGTGCTGCGTTTGTGCTTCCTGCTTTGTTTATCATTGAGTGCTTCCAAATAAGGAACAAGCATCTGCAGGAAAGGGAAATCAGTCTTTGAGTCTGCAAGAGGATGCTAGAGGACATCTTCAGCAATTTTAATAATAGCTCTGGTTCACACACCCACGTAGTCTTGAAATGGCGACAAAACCCTACAGAGCTTTATTGAAATTGGGGAGGATGGACATAAAATATATATAGAAAAAGCTGAATAGCTCACTTTCATGTTGGCTTTACTAAATCATTAAATTAAACATAAAATAAGCACATATACAACATCTGTCCTGAAAGTATTGAGCCAATGTCAATATATTAAAACAGTTCGCATGGCCAATACACTTAGGATAGACCTCACATGTCTGCTCTTTATTCTAAGATATAGATGCCTCATATATATTTTGCATATAATGTATATAATTTTGAAAAAATGGACATACTTGTATTTATAATTACTCTAAATATGTTTAAACTTTTTTTTAAGATTTTTATTTCATTATTTTTAGAAAGAGGGGAAGGGAGAGAGGCAGAGAGGGAGAGAAACATCAATGTATGGTTGTGTTTCACCTGCCTTCAGCCACAGACCTGACTGGAGACCTGGTTTGTAACATGGTTATGTGCCCTGGCTGGGGAATTGAACCTGCGACCTTCACAGGCCGGCGCTTTATCCACTGTGCTACCAGCCAGGGCTTAAACTTTTAATGCATATATAAAAAACATGAATAGCTAAATTTTGGGGTGAAACATTTTGGTGTGGATTGTGACTCCTTGGCCCACATTTAAAATAGAAAAAAGTTCTCACGTCCAGTTTATTAAAGGCCTGCCAGAAACCTATTCATAATCTACCAGCAAAAAGTAAACATTTTCAATCAGTTTTGATTCAGAAAATCCACACACAAATCTAGTCAAGTTTGGAAATTTGCATTTTGGAAGAAAGTATGCATATTGGCTCCAGGGAACCTTAGTTGTACAGATGAAAATAAGTGTTTCTCTAGAGACAGGACTTTGGATTTGAGATAGAGGAGACACCCATGGAAGAGATGAAGTACAGTAGCAGGTAATTTCAGCTCCAAAGTTTTCTTCCCTATGGCTTGACATAACTGAAACGCATGGGCTTCCAGCCATGGTTTATTGCTCATCTCTTTGCTCTAGTTAGGAGGGATACAAATAAAGGATAATGCTTCTTATGGCAAGATTCTGATGTTGTTGGAATATTTAGGGATTGTGTACATCCTTCAAGAGGGCCTTTTTATCTGGTCCCCTAAGGGCTGAGAGGCAAGGATGACAGCCTGAGCAAAACAGTCTGACCGAAAATGGCACCCAGGAGACACCTTAGCATCAGGCCTACGGGTTTGCTGATGGGACTGGGAGATCTGAACAATCTGTACCAGGCAGAGAGCCACATGGGACCAGCATAAATGAGTTTCATTGCCACTGCTCCCAAATTGTCCAAAAGCTGCAATCTGAAAGAGAGGGAGCCCTTTCTGATCTGGCAGTTGGTAGGTCTAGCTGGCAACACATAACTTCCAAGTATATGCAGAATGTTTAAGGAGAATGGTGGTCTGGGGGCTTGATTACCACATCCTAGGAATTAAGAAATAATATCCTAGGTGCTCCCCTTTTACATGAGCTATTGTTTAATCTCACTCCAGCGGCACTGGTATCATGTCCCCTGCTATTGCAGGGTTGCTATGATCTTGCAGTCACTTCTTCATCTAGTGGATGCTGTGCTAAGCACCAAGGGCTAAATTCAAGTAGATATTTGAAGTTAAAACACAATAGTTCTTAGGAAATACAGGGCAGGGCGAAGGTAGGTTTACAGTTGTGAGCACACAAAACAATTTATTCTTGTATTATTTATATTATTTTCTATATGGACAACTGTAAAACCCACTTTGCCCCACCCTGTACATAGCTACTATCAAATAACTAATGTAATGCTGTTTACCATATAAATGTGTGTTTTTACTTTTCATTTTTTCTGGAAATAAATACCCTATGTTTTCAGGCCTTCTATTTTGAATAAGTCCATGTTGTAAGGTACAAATTTCATAATGAATGTTTTAAAATATTGTGTGACTATAGAAGAATTAGCAAAAGAACAAACATTACATACACAAATACAAATGGCTACTAGTATATACAATGATGTCTAACCTCCAAAGGAATCAAAGAAATTTAAATCAAGACAGTGATGAAGTACCATGTTTGCAAACGTCAAAAGGAATGCTAACACCAAGAGTGGAAGGAAATTCATGTTTTCTTCTTCTGGTGTTACAAGTACAAGTGATATGATTTGAAAATATGTATCAAAATCTAAATAGAGAAATGTTTAACCTGGTGAATTTGCTTTTAGGAATTAATTCTAAGGATGAAATCAGGTAAGTATGTTATGAGACTTGTTTTCAGAGACTCAACATAGCACCATCTATAATACAAAGTAATAAACAGTTTAGATGGTCATTAATGGCAACTGTTTAAATACATGACATATGGCAAACAATAGAATACTATGTGGCCAATATAAAGTTACTTTATGGAATAGATATGCAATGTATTGTTAAGTTAAAAAGAAAAAGCTGGTTGTGAAATAGAAGGCACAAAATAACATTCACATTCTTTGGTGGACGGAAGAATAAGTACCAAAATGGAATAGTTATAAGTGTCTTATGTGGGCAAAGGCAAGGATCCTGTGGATGTTTTCTTGTTTTCTTTGTAGCTTTCTTAACTTCCTTGCTTGTTTGTTTACTTCTGATACATTTATTCACCAAATTAACTGAGCATTAGCATGTGCCAGGCACTATACAAGACAATGGGGATATAGCAGCAAACTGACACCTCTGGATACAAATCCCAATCTTTATAACACTTGCATTTTATTTCAGAGAAGACAGTATAAAAAAAAGTAAATATAAACCCAGTGGCATGTTAGAAAATGTTAGGTCCCAAGGAATAACAGTCTTTGCTAACACAGGGAGCTTAGTCATCTGATTCTGCACTGGCCCTGGGCCTAGCACAGTGCCTGGACTAGGGCTCAGTAACATTTGTTGAATGAATTTAAAAGGAGGCCTCCAAGAGGGCACTCTGGCCAGGGTACCATGCTAAACAAGTGCTACAAGACCTTCATCCCTCTCTTCTCCCCTCTTGGGTATATGCTGATGACCTAACTTCAACAAATTCTTTTCTTGGTAACATTCAGCTCATCTTGTTCCACACTTTTTCTTATTCAATCGCATTATAATCTGGCCTCTCTAAGGTGGACATATGTTCCTTGGATTAAACTTGACACTTTCTCATCTAGTTATTTCTCAATTATTTTGTAGGGTGGACCATCTTTTTGCATAGTTGACCTCATTTTTTTACATGTCGATACTTCCTATTGTTACGTTGTCTACTTACTTTGGGGAGGTATCATTAAGTTTCTCCACATAACTGCCACAAATAAAAATATATCTGGCATTTATAAACATGTTCTCACTGGGTACCCTCCCTTATTTCCTTCTTTAGTTTGCTTTTATTGTTTTATTTAGATTCTGTTCTTGTTAATTCTCTATGACTTTGTGTTCCATAAAAAATTAAATTATAGAAAGAGGCTGCATCAAGTTAGAAAGGCAAAAGAAATAGTAAATAATGAGCATTGTGTCATTTATATAAAATTTCAGTTATTAATAAAAATATTCTCAAGTACACAGAGATAAATGTCAAAAACAATTTGGGTATTTAAGTATGACACTAAAATCTAGGACACAGAAGACAAAGAAATATATACATCCAGCAATTATCTTCCACCTGTCTTCGCAAATGAAATGGGCTTGGTCTTAATGAGGGATTCAGTTGCTAAAAGTGGCAGATGAGAAATTAGTACATCTGTAGATTAATATCAGAAATAGTCATGATAAGCTTGAAGTATTAGTAGTGATCACAGCCTAATGCCCTTTCTAAGTAGATAAGCATACAGGCAGTTTTGAAATTGCATATTAAAGACCATTTAGGGATATCCGCATAGGAAGGTGGTTGAGTAGTCAAGCTTGCTGCCAAAGCAACAGCAAAAACTTCATCAGATCCCACAGCCACACAATTAAATAGTCTATTGGTGGTTGTGGTTTATAACAATCTCAGGTCTCCCTAATAGACACCAGAGGGTATGGCATGTTTCCCCAAATTACCTAAAACTTCAGCTTCAAGTCTGCCCGTGCTGTCTGGTTTTGAGTTTATTTATCCTGAGAAACTGTTTCCTGACCGGTAAAATAAATGTATTAATATTTGACAACAAACCATCTTTCAGAAATTATTTGTGAACCATAAAGGATGCTTACTAAATTTCCTGAGTTTCCCTATATAAAATAATATTCAAATAGCACATACGATGAGCTTCTCAATAGGTTTGATAGAGAAATACCCTTCAGTGACAATGACAACAAACCTTTCCTTCAGTTTTACCAAAGGATAAAAATATTTACTTATCTACGCAATGCCCTTTTTGCATATGTTATCTTATTTAATCCTCACCACTCTGTAATAAAAGCACTATCACAATTTTACAAATACATTTGAGACTCAGAGGGATCGTAGCTTGCTCAAGGTCATGCAGTCCTAAATGGCAGCGTCAAAAGTCAACCCCAGATTTAATTAACGCTTTCTTATGCTTCTTTTCCCTAAAAGGACAAAGTCTCCTCTTCCTAGACTCCCCTTAAAATGCACGTTTCTTTGAACTGTGTCATTTCCCCATGTCCCCAAATTATAAGTAAGGTACCTCTATCAGTAAAATATGTGAGGCTTCCATTTAGTTTGCTAGGTTTACTAGCACAACCCCAGGCCTATCTCAGCACATCCACTTATCCATTTTGCCAGGAATATATCTATTGCTTGTGCCTATTAAAGACTTTTGTCTCTTCTATTCGAGTGTAAGAGCTACAAAGATGGGCACCAAAACTAAACTTCAGAATGCATCAAATCCTACCAGAAGCTTGTCAGTAACATGGAGTGAATGGCACAACGTCCAAGGTCTTGAGAAGTTAGCTCTGACTTAGACATGACATTCAATACATCTCAGTCTGTGTTTTGTTTGTTTGTGTTCAAGGCTTCAAGGGACAGAGGTTCTTCTTATTCCATCTCTAGGTGCAAATGATTGACCCAGCTCATTTTTGAGCCAGGACACATCATCCCAGTTACGTGTTCAGACTAGTTACAGATGGGGCTCCTCTAGATCAGAGGTCCACCCACCCCTAGTCCCATAGGTTCAAGGTCAGAGGATGCACATCTCCTGCTCCACCATTCATTCTCTTTCTTTCTAAAAGGGGATGGGTACATGGCTAGACATCATGAACTCTGTTTAGTGCACATATGTTCAAGTTCAGGCATCTCTCTTCACGAGGAGGTGCACTTCCCCATCTCTTTCCCAAAGAGATAACGATAGATCAGATCCTCTACTTTCAGCATGGCTTCTAATTGAATTTCAGACACTCTCAGTGAGAATGTGTATGGCAGAGATGGTGTCACATCATGAAATAAATATTAAACTCATAAATCTAAATATTAAAGTTACAAACTAAAGAGATTTAGGAAGGAAACGACCAATACATAACAGCAGCTTTCTGCTTTGTTCTAACGAAAGAAGTATCAGGTTATATCGATAAAGAATCACTCAGCTGGGCATTTGGAAAGCAATCTGAAATTTTTAGGCTCTATAGGCTGAGACTTGGGAAATGGGTTCTCCCATAGGTTGAATTTAGTTAGGAAAATGACTGAAGAAACGAGCTGCAGTCTTAGGATTTAGGGTTATTTTAGCAACTAAATTTGATGAATAATGTGTTTGTCTATTAGTACCTGGGGACTTTTTAAAGAATCTGAATTGGTCCCCTCAGTACTTCAACCATTAATACTTTATCAATACAACAGTGGAGTGAAGGAGGCTTAAAATACACTATTATAACCCAAAGTGCACATGTCTCACATCCTTTTCAATATTCACTTTGCAATTCTATTACTGATTGTCTCTGACAGCAGGTGTAGTACAACTTTATAGGCAGTCTTTTCATTTTATGAAGCTCTTCATCTGAAATATTAGAGAGTTGGGATTAGTGATTTCATAGACACAAGTTCTATCTTTCATAAATCTTTTATCTTAAAATTGAAAGCATTATCTTTAAATGTGTTCTACAAATCTTTCATGGGAATAGAAGGTCATTTATGAACTATATGCGAGATAACTGGAAGAAGTATACCTTATGAAATTTTTGGACCATTAACTCTAGATTTTGATTTTTCTTCATTTAAAAAAATGATGCCTTTGAATGTTTTGAGAATGTGATGGGAAAATCAGCCACAATGAATTTTCTCTTTGTGGTCACTGAGGTAGGTCACCAAGGTGATTGAAGTCTCCCAGCAGACTTTTAAATATTTGAAGCTGAAAATGTTTAAGAGTGTATCAAATGAGTAGTACTTTAATTTTTATTTATATTCTATTTTTGGCGTAGTTGTGATTATAACCTCACCAAGACGGGTGATCGGTAATGAATGTGTCCTGTTGGCACAGCCCTCCAGGGCTCTGGTTCAATCTTTTGAGTTATGGGATGAGGACAAAATGAACTATTTTTCAAGCTTGTAAATATGTGACAAATGACAGTGCAAGAACTATTGATTCCAATCACAGTGATACAATGTTTCATAGTCAAAACTGACTCTGGCTTTACAAATTACTTGCAAGTTGAACAGTAAACCCATGCACAACACGCTTCAACCTGGATCAATCTTCAAGAATATTTGTGTCAGTATTTGTCTCCAATTTGAATACATTCCCCAAGTAAAATGGACTTTTCTCCTATTTTTTGCTTTGAAAGGGTGTTGTTGGGTTTTCCCTCAGTCCTCAATAAACTAAAAGGGAAGCAGAACCCTTACAAAATTTCTGATGACTTGAGGCACAATTATCTGCCTTTATATTAGTTACTTGAGAAATTCCTCTTTAGAGTATGAATCTTACAGCTAAAACTCAAAGGTATATGCCTAGATCAGCACTCTTATCACATCTTATTCAAACCTATCTGGAGACTATATATAGACTATATGTATTTTATATCTACAAGGTCTGTCCTGAAAGTATCAGCTTCACAAACTGTTTCAATTATATGAACATTAGCTCGATACTTTCGGGACAGACCTTGTATTGTTATATAATAGATATTTTCTGTCTGCCTGTCCAGAGAGAGAGAGAGAGAGAGAGAGAGAGAGAGAGAGAGAATGTGTGCTTATTCAATAGGTTAGAATTTGAGACCCTGAAATAGCCACTGTGTTCCTATTTAGAGAAATTGGATTTAATCATTTTTGAAAAATCCCCTAATGTGACAGGTATTTGAGTATTAAGACAGACCCTCCTAAAATCCTACTCACTTGGGTCACGAGAACTCCTATGTGTGTAAAGAAAACTTTTCCTAAAGAGCCACTACAGGAGCCCAGTAAAATATACTGAGGAGGGGGGTGCAGAACTCAATTTTGCAGTAATTGGGAGAAGGTGGCGTCGTCCCACCCCCACCCATCCCACTGTGGAGCACCATTTTAAACTTGCCCTCAGGTTGTCACGGTATATTTTATGCAGGACTGACCTTCGCAGAGACTCTGCATGCTGATGTTTTATTGACCTTCTTCCCCACTGCTCACTCAAACAGGCCATCTGGGTACCAGGTCAGTACAGGGAACATGTCCAACTTTCCAGACCAAGATAAGAATAAATAAAAATCGGGGTGGGTTGGGGAAGGAAGGCTTCTAGCTTGTACTGTGGATTTGTTTATTCAGACATAATGGGCGTGGATCTGGCCCAGGCACAGTTTCATTCTTTGTCTAACACACTGGCCTCCTAGCCCCTCCCCCCATTGTTCATCTCGTCAGCCTGATGAGCCACTAAGCTAGAAAGGAGGGCAGGGATGCGGCACAGCCACCACCAGCCCCTCACTGTGTCATGCTTCCAGGGAGGCTGCGGTTGGCCAGGGTGTGTGGAGGCCACTGAGCCTTGTCACACTGCACCTCAACCCAGTGGGCCCCGCTGAGGCCACTTCTTTCTCTTGCTCCCTGCACAGCCCCAAGTGGGTGCTGGGGACCTGGAGCCTGGTGAGCCAGGTTACCATTGCCAGGGGTTCAGCTCTCACCCGGTTGAATCACAAAGAGCCCTTCCTTGCCAGTATAGGCCAGTTACCTTCACAGCTTCCCAGTGAATTTTTCCCTGGCTGGAGTCCATTTTTAGCAGCTTCACTTGGTTGATCAATGGCTTCCTTTCAATGGTGATATTGACTTCGGAAACTAGCTCAGAATGTCAGATTCAGTCCATACCCGAGTGCTCTCCAGGACCCGAAGGCAATCGTGAGTGTTCCTCAGCAATGAACACTACCAATAGCTACAAGTTTTGGGTTAACCTCTCCTCCTGATCATCAAAAAGCTCCATGTATTCTCCTTTTCTGGGGTTTGTACTATTTATTTATAATTTAGTTGAGAAGGATAAAGGTATTTTAAACATTTTTAATATTTTTATATTAAAATAGTATTTTGGACAAAAGATTCAGCAAAGTCTATGTTATGTAGTATAGAAACACAGTAGATGTTAGCCAAAAATAAGTCACCCCCTCCCTGGAACTCTTTCTACCCTGATGCTTCTATGCACTCTCTCCTCTCCTCTGTTCTTCCTTTTTGTAAAGATCATTATAACAATCTTCATACTACAATTCATTGTTCATCTGTGTCTATATTTTTGAGAGCAGGAAGGGCTAGAGCCATGCCTTAATCATCTGTGCCATGTCAGCTACACAGGATGAATTTAATTAAGTCTGCAAAATTAATGACTAATCATAGCTAGTCTCCATTTAGAATTTAGAAATGTACCAGGCATTTTAGTTCTCATTACAATCACAGGAGGCATTTCCCTCACCCCATTGTACAGATTAGAAAACTGAGGCTTGGAGAGGCTAAGTAGTAACTAGAAAGGTTTAAGTCAGGATTTGTACTCAGGCAGTTTGACTATAGAGCTGGGTTCTAGCTACAACACCACACAATGATGAATGGATGCTCATCCCCCTCTTTGTGTACAAATGAGAAGTACACATTTTGGATTAAGTAAGGATGGTTTTGCCCCATCATTGGATGCATTGATCTGTGATACTTACTCAAAGAATTTAAGGAAACTGAACACAAATTATAAAATACAGCCCAGCTTTTTGTTCTATTTATTTATGTTATCTTTTTCCCAGCGGCAGAATCTAAAAGCCACAATTGCAGATTTAGGAAGTATCTTAATTTTGTCTTCAGCAAAGTAGACCAATCTGTGGTACCCAGACCCAAAGGGGCAATGGCTATCACTGGCATCCAACCTTCACAGTAAACAAGATTCCTCCTGGCATTCTCCTCTCCCTAGTGCTGTGATTGAATAAATATGCAACCTCTCTGAACCTCAGTTTCCTCTCTATAAAATGGGACATATAAACAGTCCTTCCACAAAGAGTTTTTATAAGGAATAAATGAAATAAGACACATGAAACAGTGCATTTGCTGGCACATGTTTTGGATGTTTTTTAAAGTAAATTACAATTAGCAAGAGTAATATAGGAAAGAGCCTGCACAAAAAATAAAAGAGGAGCCCTAGCTGGTGGCATAGTGAATAAGGCGCTAGCCTGCAAACCCAAAGGTCACTGGTTCAATTCCCCACCCAGGGCACATCACCAGGTTGCAAGCCAGGTCTCCAGCCAGGTCTGTAGCTGGAGGCAGGTGAAAGGTAATCATACATTGATGTCTCTCTCCCTCTCTCCCTTTCTTTCTTTCTTTTATATTTATATGGTGATTTTTCTTTTTCTTTTTTTTTTTTATGAAATAGAGTTCTGTGTTTTTCAGGTTCTCACTCATACACCCTTAAGTGGACAGTTGTCTTTACCTTCATCTGGGAACAGGAGTGGTCATTTACAATTTTAATGATATTATGACATATTTTTTCTTTCTTTTCTTTTTTTAACTTATTTTTATTGTTGTTGTATTACATCCATCCCCCTTTTCCTCCTCTTTGTCCCCTTTCCCACCCACCCACTTCCCCCCATAGTCAATCCCACTTGTTGTCCATGTCCATGGTTCTTCCATACTAGTTCCTTGACTACATTGCTCCCCTTTTTTGCTCCTCCTCCTCCCCTACTCCCTCCCCTCTGCCCACTGAAGGTCTATTCATTATAGTCATGTATCTGGTTCTGTTTTGCTTGTTTTTCTGTTTTGTTCATTACTATTCTGTAATGGGTGAGATCATGTGGTATTTCTCTTTGACTGAATGGCTTATTTCACTGAACATAATACTCTCCAAGCCCTGGCTGGTAGCACAGTGGATAAGGTGCCAGCCTGCGAACCCAAAGGTCGTTGGTTCGATTCCCCAGCCAGGGCACATAATCAGGTTGCAAGCCAGGTTTCCAGCCTGGTCTGTGGAAATAATAAATTAAAAATAAATAAATAAATAAATAAAATTTAAAAGTACTTTCCAGTTCCATCCATGTTGTTGCAAAGGGTAGGAGTTCCTTCGTTCTTTCTGCTGTGCAGTATTCCATTGTGTAAATGTACAAATGTTTTATTTTTTTAATTTTATTGTTGTTGTATTACATCCATCCCCTTTTTGCTCCCCTCTGTCCCCCTCCCCACCCACCCATTCCCCCCAAAGTCAATCCCACCTGTTGTCCATGTCCATGGTTCCTTTATACTAGGTTCTTGTCTAAGCTGCTCCCCTTCTTTGCCTCTACCTCCCCCCTCCCCCCAACCCTGTTCCCCCTGACCGCTGAAGGCCTATTCCTTGTATTCATATACTTGGTTCTGTTTTGCTTGTTGTTAGTTTTGCTCATTATTGTCCCATAATGGGTGAGATCATATGATATTTGTCCTTCACTGACTGGCTTATTTCACTAACCATAATACTCT
>PVIW01017041.1:0-15046 GCA_004026585.1 Noctilio leporinus | reverse complement strand
GTCAATCCCACCTGTTGTCCATGTCCATGGTTCCTTTATACTAGGTTCTTGTCTAAACTGCTCCCCTTCCTTGCCTCTTCCTCTCCCCTCCCCCCAACCCCTTTCCCCATGACCACTGAAGGCCTATTCACTGTATTCATATATTTGGTTCTGTTTTGCTTGTTGTTAGTTTTGTTCATTATTGTCCTGTAATGGGCGAGATTGTATGGTATTTGTTCTTCACTGACTGGCTTATTTCACTAAGTTCCATCCATGTTGTTGCAAAGGGTACGAGTTCCTTCTTTCTTTCTGCTGTATAGTATTCCATTGTGTAAATGTACCAAAGTTTTTTGATCCAATTATCCACTGATGGGCACTTAGGCTGTTTCCAGCACTTGGCTATTGTAAATAGTGCCGCTATGAACATAGGTGTACATAGGTTCTTATGAATTGGCGTTTTAGGATTCTTTGGGTATTGTCCAAGTAGTGGAATCGCTGGATCAAAAGGCAGTTCCATTTTTAGTTTTTTAAGGAAACCCCATACTGTTTTCCACAGTGGCTGCACCAGCCTACATTCTCAACAACAGTGTAGGAGGGTTCCCTTTGCCCCACATCCTCGCCAATACTTGTTTGTTGATTTGTTAATGATTGCCATTCTGACAGGTGTGAGGTGGTATCTTATTGTGGTTTTAATTTATTTCTCTCTGATGACTAGTGATGTTGAGCATTCTTTCATATGCCTCTGGGCCAAAAGGGGCAACTTTTGATAGCAATCAGCAATGATGGATTTGCCCTAATAAAAGACCTATTCTACCTATTGGAGCACAGCTACCAACACTCCAATGTATACATAAATTGACCAACTTGACACCAAAAAAAAAATGTCATGGGGAAAAAGCAATATTCTTGGAAACTTTCTTCCACAGTGGCTTAATGTTTATAACCACCTCTCCATTTACTCTAAATACAACCCTGGAAAACCCTCCATGGGTCCCTGAGGGGCATTTTCCTTTACCCCTCAGGTCTTCTGAGATATGGCAAGTGCCCAAATGCCACCATCTCAAGATGATATGATTGTGTATTAGTATTAATTTGTATATTTTTGCACTGGTTTGAGGCTTTTCCTTGCAGGAGAGCAACAGTACAAACCATAGGGCAAATTTTATTGGAAATGAAGACTTCCTGCATGGGGTGGGGTGTTACCCAGTGACAAAGAGACTCATTTTACCAGAGAAGTGATTACATCTACCTGTGAAGTTTGGGCCAAGCTGCAACGTTTCCATTGGTTCCCAATCCTCAGGATTGGCGGAGCTAACCAATGGAACAAGACTCAATTGGCAAAATTAACAGATGTTTTTAATCTACCATGGCTAAAAACCCCCTCTTTGGCAGTCCTCCCCCTGTTATCCACCCCTTCTGGGGAACATTGTCACCTTTTGAGATAATAATTGATTGACCTATGAGATTAGATGAAGAAACTTGCGAGCTGACATTATAGAAAGGAGACATCTTACACTGTTGCCAAGGGTTGGTCAAGTCACTTCAGGAAAATGCCTGATTGGGACCTGCTTCATTTCACAGTGAGATCCCAGGAGTAAAAGACTTTAAAGATTGTGGACTGCAACCTAGAGAATGTGTTTCTCAGAAGAGACATCAAATAAAAGATTCTCTACAACCTTACTGAAAGGGACCACATCAGATATTATTAACCAATCCGTGTGCAGCTAAATGAAAAGGTATAAACTCATGGATTTAAGTTTCTCATTTTAAAAAGATACTGCACCTAGAATGGTCAACAGTTCCAATTTCTGAGATGTGTTTCCTATGAAAAGGAACCAAGGAAACCTCCGAGGACTAGGAGATGGCACCTGGGTAACCAGCTATCCCAATTCCAGACCCAACCTGCTAAAAGTTTGGACTTTAAGACTCTATCAAAAGGTAATATTATATTTCTTACTTCTCATTCTATTTTGACAATAATACCTGTAGCAATTGTTGTCAGACTTTGTTGGATTATACATATATACAGTTATTTATAAATAAATTAAGCTGGGATTGAATAAGAATAGGAAATGAGCCCTGACTGGTGTGGCTCAGTGGATTGAGTGTTGGCCTGCAAACCAAAGGGTCTTGGATTTGATTCCCAGTTAGGGCGCATGCCTGGGTTGCAGGCCAGATCCCCAGTTTGGGGGGCATGAGAGGCTACCACACAATGATATTTCTCTCCCTCTTTTCCCCTCTAACAAAAAGAATAAGAAATGAAACTGGTTTACATTCTTATAGCTTTCTCCCTGCAATACCTATATATGTATATATATAGAAACTGTATATGCTCTCTTAGACCCCCTCCCTTACAAAACATAGAAAGATTAATTTGGAAGCCCACTAACCTTGCCCATTTGTTATTAGAAAATGACATTATAATTATTCATTATGATGATGACACTGATTATTTACTAGCTACCTATTGGTTTTTCTCACTGTTAACTTTTAGTCACATACTATTAACCAAGTTATTTGCTATTGGGTTAAAGTTATTGTTTATTTTTTTAAAAAAGATTTTATTCATTATTTTTAGAGAGGGGGGAAGGGAGGGAGGAAGAAAGGCAGAGAAATATCAGTATATGGTCGTCTTTCACCTACTTCCAGCTGGGGATCTGGCTGGAGATCTGGCTTGCAACCTGGGTATGTACCCTGACTGGGAATCAAACCAGTGACCCTTGGGTTCACAGGCTCTCTTTTTATTATGCAAATAGATGCAGAAGGAAGAAGCACAACAGAAATAATATAACTCAAATCATGATAGCCCATAATTAAAAATGATCCAGAACATTTTTTCTCATTAACTGTCAGATCTATGCCTGGATAAAATAATAATAATAATTTGATCCATGCTCATATTCTAGGTTACCTAAAAGCCCCCTTTTTTTTCTGTTGGCCAGAAGAGGAAAAAATGCCAAAAACTATCTTACATGACAACAGATGGACTGATTTGTGACCAAAAGGGAGAAATGAAGAAAGAAATGGGACATAAGCTCCTCAGTCTAAATCAGTAACCAGGGAAGAATCTATCTAAAAATTCCTGCTATGGAAAACAATAGGGATAGTTTATATTTCCTACAAAGTTTTGAAACTAAAGGTCAGTGATTACAGAAAACAGTGCCTGTCCTTTCTACATCCAGACTGTCAGCAATCTGAGGCAGATAAGGCAGAGACCACTCTCTCAGGAAGTCCCCCAGAAAAGCTCAAATATTGGGTGTAAGCTCCAACTCTGGTTCTTCCCAGGAAGAAGCTGGGAGATAGGGTTATTAACTCTGCTTATTTCCTCACTGAGCCAGGGGAGTGTGTGGCAGTCCAAACTGTCACCTTTGTTCTCTGAGGCCCCCAATCTGGCAACCTTTCCTCTTAGTGCTTAGATTTGGGCATGATCGCTTCTCGGCCTTTTGGCTAAGATCAAGTGTAGATTTGGGCATGATTTGAGCAACCTTGTGAAAGGCCTGAAAGATGGACGTATGTTCCCTTCCTCTCTTTCCCTCTGCAGGGAGAAGTCACAGATCTGAGAGTTTTCTCCCAATTGCCAGACTGTGATGGGAGGAGGAACTATGGTGAGTGCGTACTAGCCTGAGCCATTGCTTTTATTAGACGTAGCTGCTGACCAGTGGTGCTTAGATTCACACAAGAGAGAAACCAATCTCTTAGGAAGCCTACTGAAAAGGTGGAACATGGCATTGAAACAGTTAGTTTTTTTCTCCTGAGGGAGAAGCCGAGAGGTGGGAGTCTCCTCCTGGTCTGGCACTGTGCCAGGGGCAGAGACTTTCATAAATCGGGGCTAACAATTTTCCACTGGCTTCAGTGTAGTTGGTTTCTCACTCCCCTGGGGTTCAGAAACATCTTATCTGGTTTCTGGATTTCTCACAAAGGGAATTGGTCTATGTGCTAGTCTTGTTAATGCCGGCATAGGGGGAAGGAGTGTCTGCAGCTTCCTCTTACACCATCTTCTTCTTAAAAGAATTTTTATTGCCCTGGCTGGTGGCACAGTGGCTAACATGCCAGCCTGTAAACCCAAAGGTCGCTGGTTCGATTCCTAGCCAGGGCAACATAACTATGTTGCAAGCCAGGTCTCCAGCCAGGTCTGTAGCTGGAGGCAGGTGAAAGGCAACCATACACTGGTGTCTCTCTCCCTCTCTGCCTCTACCTTCCCCTCTCTCTGAAAAAATAATAAATAAAACCTTTTAAAAATTATTTATTTATTTATTTATTTAGAGAGTAGAAGGTAGGGAGAACGAGAGGGAGAGAAACATCCATGTGTGAGAGCACATCTATTGGTTGCCTCTGGCGCACCCCCTACTGGAACTGGCCCACACACAGTCTGGTGCCAAAACTGGGAATCAAAGTGCAGGTTGCCAGGCAGGCACTTAATCCATTGCACCACACCAGCCAGGTCTGCACCATCTTCTAATGTCACCCTCTAATTTGGATGTCGTAAGTGAGGAAATTATATAGGAAGTGAAATAATATGAAATTAAATGACTCAATAAATAATGAGCCAAACAATTGAACAGACACTATATGAAAGAAGATAATGGATGGCCAGGAAGCTATTGAGAAGGTGTTCGATCTCATTCATCATTAGGGAAACACAAATTTAAGCCGTGGTGAAATACCACAACACACTTATAAGCATGGCTAAAATAAAACAAATATAGGGAATGCTAAGTGCTAGAAAGAATGAGGGACTACTAGAACTTTCATGCATTTTTGGGGAGAATGCAAAAGGGTATAGACACTCTGGGAAATACTTTTTAAGTCTTTTATAAATGTAAAAATACGCTTACCTTTTTTTCCATCCAGCAAGCTAACTCCAGATATTTTCCCAAGAGGAATGAAAACTAACGTTCACAAAACACCTGTATGCAGATGTCCATAGCAGATGAATACCCAGACATTTATAGAACAGCTGGACGCAAGGTCCAAGCTGACACTGATCCCAGGCCCAAAGTGTCAGGATGGACGACGGCCTGTTAGAACGGGGCTCATGAGGCACTAGTCATAAGAGGAGTTGGGAATAGAGTCCAGTTCACAGGAAGCCCACCGGGTCCCTGGATCAACACAGTGGTCCTTTCCCCAGCCCCCAGGTTGATCATTGTAAGTTATGCACTTGGAAGTTGGAGCAACCACCCCCACAGGGTCATTGGTCTGTGGGCTAAGGAGCTATCATGGTGGGGGAGGCCAAGTGAATGTTCTGACAGTGGCCCACCCCAAGCCGAGATAGAAGGTCAAAACCAATATCATGATGCTAGTGAGCACCAGATGTGGGTAAGGAGAGGTTAGGGACTCTATGGAAGACCTATGATGCAGGGGAAGGAGGCAGTAGAGCCCCAGGGATGAAGACAGTGGAGGAGGTGTGAAGAAGTCCTAGAATTCTCTCTATGGGGGACAGAGAGAGGGAAGGAGAGAGAAAATGGAAATAGTGAGAGGGATGCCTGAGGCTTCCACTGCACGTGTGGGTAATGTTTGCAAGGATGGTGGTGAGTACAGGAGATTCTGCTACATCCTTTGCTGTCTACTTCAGGAAACACAGAACATGCCTTTAAAAGTCACTGGGCCAAGTGGGAGAAGGTGTTATCCACACAGTCAGGGATGATGGGGGAGAGGTCACACTTCATGGAGGATGATCAAAGACAGAGTGCACCCAGTCTTCCTGCTCAAAAACCTCTGTCAGACCCAGAAAAAAATGGGCCTTTGTGTGCCCTCCAGCAACAGATGTTCATACAACCCGGGCCTCTCTGGAGGTCAGACAGAGCAGGCTGCACGAGGGAGAAATGACAGAGGACAGAGGAGTATGTGTGGGGAAGAGAAGGAGAAAGTGTGAAAGGAATGGAGCAGTGCTGTTGGCAGAGGGGCTGGGTCGCAAAAGCAAGTGAAAATTCTAACACTTGAGGGCTTATAGAAACCAAGAGAGGATCAGGACTGCTCAGTTCAGGGAAACTGGGAACCAGGAAGTTCAGGAAAATTTGAGAGACAAGTGTTGGCCTGTTTGGCCCTCCCATTAGAAAGTCTTGGCTATGTGTCTTTTCATGCCTTTATTTTTGTAATTTTTATTTATTTACTTTTAGAGAGGGGAAGGGAAGGAGAAAGAGAGGGAGAGAAATATCAATGTGTGGTTGCCTCTTGAATGTCCCCAGTTATGTACCTGACTGCAACCCAGGTATGTGCCCTGAGAATCCAACTGGTGACCTTTCAGTTCCCAGGTTGGGGCTTAATCCACAGAGCCACACCAGCTGGGGTCTTTCACACCTTTACAATGTGTCTGTAGGTACATTTATATCAATTCTCAGATATTACATCAGATTGACTAGTTTTTTTTTAAATTACAGATGTGTATCCAACTCCATTGTTCTGCAACTGGCTGTATGCTTTTGAAATCTGTGAACAGGGTCTCATGCATTGTTTCGACTGCTGTGTTTTAATCTACTGGATGCATACACCACGTTGCATTCATCCATTTTCTTGCTGATGGAAATTTAGAGTGTTCCTAGGTTTTCCCATCACCGACACCCTTGGACACATGTCCTGTTACACTACCCGTACCAGCGTGTCTCCAGAAGATGTACCTGTCAGCGGACTTGCTGGGTCATAGAGCAGATGGGAGCTTTTTCAGTTTCAAGGTTTCCCACTCAAAGCAAGAGCTGTGGAGCAGAACTGTTTGGCTTCAATCCTACTGCTGATCTCAACAAGCTGAGTGACCTTGGGCCAGTGGCTTAATCTCACAGGGCCAGTTTCCTCACCTGCAAGAGAGGGCATTACATAATAATGGACACTGCACTCCTAGGAATGTCGAGGATTCGCTAGTGTTTACTTAGAAGAGTGCCAGGCACATAGCACTTGTTGCGTAAGTTGCTTTTCCTGAATTATGCCAAATTACCCTCCCAAATGGGTCTTCCGTGCTGCCAGGCGGGCCACCCACTCTCATCGCCCACCTACCATGCCACCCCCACACCCACACCTACACCTAAGTAGTGAGCAAAGACTGGTTTGCTCATAACCTCTCTGAACCTTGGAATGGTTAAGCTCTTTGTTGCAAACCTGGTGTGTGAAAATTGATTTATGGTTTCAGTTAATACTTCCTATCAGTGATGGTGAACATCTTTTGGGGTGTGCACAGGCCATTGGGATTCCCTCTCTTTGAATTGACTCAGAATGGAGGTGAAACGTAGAGAGGGGGGTAAACCCCAGCCCAGCAGTCAAACTGTCTCGTCAATAAAGTTACCTCAGCATCAAACCACAGGCCGATTTGATCATCCATCATAACGGTAATGGAGCTGTGACAGAGACACTACAGCCCATCATTATGACAAGTTTTTCTCTCTGGCCCTTTAAGAAAAATTAGGCTACCCCCACCATTAACCGCGGGCTCTAGTAGTACTCCTTTCCTATTGGGTGGTCAATCTTGTTGTGGAATAATGGCTGGCAGACCTGTTCTGCACTAAGTACTTCTCCTTTATCCTGACATTGTACCCTCACGACCTCTCAGCTCTCTACTAGACAGGTGCCCACATGTCCGTTTTTCACAAGAGAAACAGAGGCTCAGGGCTGGGACTCTAGCGGGAAAGCAGGTGCCTGACCAGAGGAGGCGGGACAGGAAGCGATGGGAGGAGAACCCAAAGGCTAACGGAACTCCTTCCTCAGATCGGCTTCCAACTTCCGCTGCGGCGTAGGGATTCGGCTCCAACCAGAAACCCCTCGTCCTATTGGCCAGGGCCTCGAGGCACCGGCTTACAAGGAGCGCCCCGATTGGCGGTGGGCTGAGGACCAATGAGAGGGCTGTGGCGTGGATTCGAAGTCGTGCTCAGTTGGAGGCCAACTCGTGTGCGTTGCTGTGGTGAAGACCTCAGTGACTCTCCGGCTGAAGCCATTTTGCCTGAAGCCATTTTGCCTGGGGCCGTTGTTCGGCAGAACTTGGACTTTCGGGACTTGGCAACATGAGCTCCCCTGACGAGGAAGAGGGGTCTGTTTCGGGAGCAGGATTCAAATCAGAGGGCAGGGAGTGGGCCAGGTTACTAGGCCTTGCTTTGGAGACAGCACAGAGCAGTGAGGGTGAGGGTGGGATCCCAGAGCCTGAGGGCTTCGAGACTGATGAGGATGTGTTGGAAGAAGGAGAGCCGGTGCCTCCAGGCTGTGAAGGCCGACCTGGCTCCCCAGCTGCCTATGAGGGGGCCACTCTGGCCTATCTGGGCAATGAGGCCGCGATGTCCATCCTTCAGCAGCTGACTGACAGAGATATTATGGGTGCCCGCAGAAACCCTTCCCCAGAGAGCTGCGACACTGAAGCGTCCACCATTTTGGCGGACCCAGAGCCCGGTCCCAGTCATGTAGGCGTGAGGGCCCAGGGCTGGGTGGGATCACAGCTGGTTCCTGCACCCCCGCTCCACCTCAGGGGGTCTAAAGGAGGCCGGGCCTGGGGAAGCCCAAAAAGAGGTGCTAAGTGTAGATCCAAAGGTCGCCAGCAGCGCTCTGGGGAAGGCCTGGTCAGCTCCCCTTGGTCCGACTCTGATTCATCAGATGAGCTTGGTGAGACACAGCTGATGACAGTAAGCATTTGTCACAAAGGAGGAGGCCAGGCCAAAACCAAAAGCTCAAAGGATGCACCCGCACACTCGAGAACGCAGGTCAGGGAGAAGTTCCTTCCTGTGCCAGGCCCTTTCCTCACCTCAGCTCCCCGGCGACGATTCCATTCGGGTGTGGAAAGGCAGGCTGTTGGAAATCCAGAAGTGTCCCCCAAGAAACCACAAAGTGGAGTCTGTAGTAAGGCCGGGAGCAGGTCCACCTACCTGCCCCTAGTTGCTGTTGCAAGCAGCCTACCCAAGCCTACTCCTACAAAGAAAGTGGCCCAGGAGAGGAGATCATCAGGGGGGTCTTCAAAAGCTGCCCCCAGGAGTTTGTTTCCTTCCTGGGGGCAGAGAGGTGCGGCAGCTGCCCTAGATCCAGCCACTTTCCCTCCCATCTCTGGTGCTCCACTGCATGGGAGGGGCAAGAGGTCTTCCCTGGGCCCTTTTGGAACTAAAGAGTCAAAGCACACGGGCACTGGGCAGAAGTCTGTAGCCAGGAGGAGGAGGCGTTCTGAGCCGGTGATGGGACAAGAGGATCGGGACCTGAACAGAGGCCCATTCCCAGAGAGCCAGGTAAGTAAGAGGCCATGCTTCTCCCTATTCCCCACCACCTCTGCCTCTCTGCCTGTGCTCCATCTGTCAGTCACTCAGGGGTGATCATTAGGATGCTGGATCAGGGTGGCTTTAGCAGGACAGACCCTAGGAGAGCCATCTCTGTGCGTGCTGGGCAACACACTCCACCACCTGTGAGCTTCCCAGGCTCCTCCACCAACAGGGGCGGGGATGGAAGGGAGGGCTCAGGCAGCTGATTTGGATCAGGGACCCCTTCAATGTTTGGGTCACAAAGCATCCATGTTTAGACCTGTGAGCTCCCAGACTCTGTATTTCCTAGGTGCTCCCCATCCTCCTTGCATGGGGCTGGCCTTCTCTGCACCCCACCCTTCTCTCCCCCTCAGCTGTGCCTCCTGGCCCAGGGCTTCCTGAGGGAGAAAGTGCTGATGAGATCAGCCTGGGAACTGCCTTCCCTATTCCCTGCCTCACCCCAACCCCTAAACACAGTTATGCATGTGCACATCCACACTCACCCAAGTACACACACCCTGAGTTTAAATCAATGAGGACTTTTTGTTTTACTCTGACACAGGAGAGGAGACCATCTTTCCCCTGTGGGCATCGTGAACGCCACACTGGTAATGTGAACATCAGAGATGCCCAGGATGCAGGACACCCAGAGCCCTTGGCCCTGAGCCAGGGAGAAGTGCTACCCAGTGAGCCCACACCATCCAGTGAGTCCTGTGGGTTTGCTGGCGGGGAGGGAAGAGGGGTTGAGGAGGGAGGTTCCTGGCTCTCTCAGGGCCTCAGCCTTCTGCCTGCCTCCCTGACCAGCCAGCCAGCTTCCCCCACAGGAAACAGGGTATCAATAGGGCTGGTCACAAGTCACCTCATCTCCTGCAGGGCACATTCATGGCAGTGCCCCAAATTGCAACTCCAGGCATGGAGGTTCAGCAGAAAAGGGCCTTTCCTGATAAGTCCTGTTGGGCCACAGGGCTCACCCCAGGGACTGGTTGTGACTGCAGCTCAGCCAGTGTCCAATCCACAGCCCCATAGTCTTGGGGACCACAGTCGTGGATGGGCTGCCCCTTGGAACAGGGGAGACAGGCCCAGAGAGAAGGGTGGAGTTGCTGGGCAGAGCAGGGACAACTTGTTCCCAGCAGAGGGTGGTGCCCCCTCATGTTAGACCCTCTAAGCCCTTTCCTCCTTCCTGGGAGCTTTGGAAGCTGGATGCTGTGTTCTGTCCCTCTCAGGTGACCAGGAACCTCCTGAACAACCCCCAACTCTGGACAATCAGGAGCAGCCACAGCAACAACAGCCACCTGCAGCACAAGGTTGCCCTCGGGTAATGCTTCTTTTGGCTTTTGGAAATGTAGGCCCAAACTAGAGGATGGGACATGTGTCCAGATTAAACTGAGCCACCCCCACCCCCCCCATGCCTGACACCACACCAATATCCACCCCTCATGGAGGGTGTGTGTCTCCTTTTTCCACCGAGGAGCCCAAGCTGACTTTGCCCCCAGGGTGGGGCTGGGGGTGGCAGTGTCCAGGGAGAGGAGTCCTAATTACACTAATAACCATTTCTCTTTCTCCGGTACCCCCTGGTCCAGTGCCCAGAGCTACAGAGAGAAATCCAGGACCTTAAGCAACAACTTGGTATGAGGAATCTCTGGGCTGGAGCGGGAGACTACCTGCACCAGGGACCTACATTGCAGTGGGGAGGGGAACCCAGCAGGCCTGGGCCTGGTGTGGTAACAAAAGAAAGTGTGGTTCAAAGGGCAAAAACAGTCCTAGACTCTCCTTCTCTTAGGACATTTAGCACTGCCTCCCTAATTTCCCTTCAGTACTGCCTGACATGGCGCCTGGGAGCCTTGTCTGTTTGACAAGTGCTGAATGGTTTTGATGTGCCCCAAAGCTTGAGCACTTCTGGCACAGTTGTCCTGTTTGGAAAATGTGTCCACATTTAATTCATTTCCGGTGGTGGGTCTGTGTGTCTGGCCCAGGGCTCCTTGGGTAGGGACTGCAGGGGTTTCAAGTTTCAGAGCTAGGAGGTTCCCCCCAGGGCAGGGGGTGGGGCTCTCTGTCCCTCCCTCAGGGGTGCCTGCTAATGCTTCTCTGTGTTTCAGCTGCAGTGCAATCCTTGGCTGAGAAGTTAAGGAAACTTTGAAGTGAGTGCTCCACACAACCTACCCCTTCCCATGGTGGTGGCTGTGCAGGAGTGTGCGGGCTGTCCCTGGTGTGATGCTCCCCACTGACACTACTGAGTTTCACAGGTGGAAGCCAGCACCTTCCTGCAGGAGAAGCCACTGGTACCCTTGGAGCCCCGAGCTGCCACCACACGGGTTCCCTCCTGTCCCTCCTCAGCCAGTGCTTCCTCACCCCTTTGGCTTCCTCCCCACTGTTATTTGTTAGCATTATCAAATAAAAGTTTCTCTCAAACTCTGGTCTCTCTTGGGGTGGTGTGGTATGGAAGAGAGAGTCTGGACTGGGACGTCCTGGAGCTGCTCATCCATCTCAGCTTTTTGCAGAGCAGCCCCTGTGATGGTCCGTGCTGGGCTTCCTGCCTGCAGGCTTCTGGGCCAGGGCTGATGGCAGCCTGCAAGCAGGCCCCTGGAGTCCCATGCCTGGGCTCTGGCTTCCAGGCCACATCAGTGTTTCCACCCACTTGCAGTCCCTCTTGGTGTTCTGCCCTGACCTTAGGTTTGGGGTGTCATGTCATTTGTCCCCAATTTCCCTTCCCCTTCAGCAGGAACTCAGGGTTGCTTTCCAGGGCTTAGTCCCTCTTTCCATCTGTGTATTTGCCACTGGGTGTGCTGCCTACCCTGCTTTGTATCTGAACATCCCTGATCTCCCATGTGGCTTTCTGTTCCTGGCTATCCCTGCACCTATCCTCCATAGTTGTAAGGAGCACCATTGATCCATGGCCCACCATCTTCCAGTTGCAGGGGAAATAAGCAGCAGATCCTGAGGCATAGACTAAAGAAACACTTGGGACCCCCAGGAAAAACATCAGGTTAGACCCCAGCCCTGATTCAGTGCGCCCCTTGTGCCTCTTCCCTGAAATGTTGTCTCCAGGGTAGGAGGCAGTGGTGGCCAGCCTGGGGAGCCCCAGATCCCTGCCTGCCTCCTGCTACCTGCCTAGTTCCTGGGCAGACTCCCACTCCAGTTCGAACTCCCGCAGTACCCACCTCGACCACCACAACCGTCACCACTGTGACCAACTGACCATTCTTACAGCACTCTGGGGAAATAGGCACCCCCAGGGGTGTAGGAGGAGGTGAGTGCAAATAGGGAGCTGAGAGTGGTGGGCACAGTAATGGTGCCCACAGGGTGATCACATCCTCATTTTTGGAATCAGTTGGTGTGTTATCTTGCATAGAAATGGGGTGTTATGTTTGCAGATGCAGTAATGGTGCTACTTACCTGACTTGAAGGTAGGGAGTTTTTTGCATTATCCATTCAGCCTCAGTATCATCTCAAGGCTTTATTTATTTATTTATTTATTTTGTGTTTGCTTATTCTATCTGGTAGTCACAGAAACAACCACTTCTAAACCAAAAATACCCCATTTTTCCCCCCCTGAAATATGGAAAAAGAAATACATTGCTGGGAATCTTGTTAATCATTTATTGTCCATACTTAGATTTTTAAGCACTTACTGTCTTTGTTGACGCCTGTAGTTTTACAATAAGTGTATTTGCCACATCTATGTCCATTTCTACAAAAGGATCACAACACCACATCCACCATTAGTGGAAAAAAAATCTCTGAATCCTCTTCCTCAAAGGTAAAGATCTACTTGAGTTGAAAAAAACTTCACTTACTCTTGTTGAGCCCTCTTTAGCTATAATACTGTTTCTCTTTTTTCACTGACAAATTCAAAAGACTGGTGTATTGATTTTCTTCTCTTTTTTCTTTGTTTAAATTTAATTTTATTGTTGTTGTATATTTTATTGAATATGCTATTATACCTGTCCCAATTTTTCATCTTTTGTTCCCTGGTACCTCTAATGCCCATTCTCTCTAGCAATTCCCCCATTGGTTCATATCCACGGGCCATGCATATAAGTTCTTTGGCTTCTCTTATTTTTCATAATGTTGTTAAAATCCCCTGTCTTTTCTCTACCTACCAATTTGTACTTCTTAATTTCTACACCTTTCCCCCCATTCTCCCTGTTCCTCCTCCCAACAGATAACCTTCCAGATGATCTCCAAATCTATGATTCTGTTCCTGTTCTGCTTGTTTGCTTAGCTTCTTTTTTAGATTTAGTTGATAGTTGTGACTTTATTGCCATTTTAATGTTTATAGTTTTGACTTTTTATGTAATTCTCTTTAACATTTCATATAATAATGGCTTGATGATGATGATGATGATGATGATGAACTCCCATTGTTTCATCTTGTCTAGGAAGCACTTTATCTGCTCTTCCATTCTAAATGATAGCTTTGCTGGATAGAGAAATCTGGGCTGTAGATCCTTGCTTTTCATTACTTGGAATATTTCATGTCAGTCCCTTCTTGAGCCTGCAAAGTTTCTTTTGAGAAACCAGCTGAAAATATTGTGGGAAGTCCTTTGTAAATACTCTGTGTTACTCTCTTATTGCTTTTAAGATTTTCACTTTATCACCCTGCTGGTGTGGCTCAGTGGATTCAGTGCCTGCCTGTGAACTAAAGCATTGCTGGTTTGATTACCAGTCAGGGCACATGCCTGGGTTTTGGGACAGTTCCCAAGCTGGGGGTTTGTTAGAAACAACCACATATCATTGCTTCTCTACCTCTCTCACCCTCTCTTCCCCTCTAAAAATAAATAAAATATTTTTTTAAAAAAGAAAGTAGAACAAGACCCATACATATGGTGCCTACAAAAGTCCCATGTCAGACTGAAAGACATGCACAAATTGCAAGTGAAGGGATGGAAAAAGTTATTTCATGCAAATGGACACCAAAAAAAGCTAAGGTAGCAATACTTATATCTTACAACATAGACTTTAAAACTAAGGCTATAACAGAGAGAAGAACGTTTCATAATGATAATGAGATAGATCCAACATGAGGATAAAAGCCTTGTAAGACATTTACACACTCAACATTATAACACCTAAATATACAAAGCAAATGTTGACAGAATAATCAACAGTAATACAGTTATAATAGGGTGCTTTAGTACACTACTGACAGCAATGAATAGATCATCCAGACAGAAATTAAACAAGGAAACAGTGGTCTTAAATGACACATGAGACCAGATGAATTTAATTGATATTTTTACAGCATTTCACCCCCAAACTGCTGAATACACATTCTTTTTAAGCACATTTGAAACATTTTCCAGGATAGATCATGGGTCAGGCAACAAGACAAATCTAACAAAATTGCAATCATATTAAGCATCTTCTCTGACCACAGTAATATGAAACTAAAAATCAATTATAAGAAGAAAACTTAAAAACACACAAACACTTGGAGGCTAAAAAACATGCAACTAAACAATAAATGAACCTATAACTCACATCTTATACAAAAGTTAACTAAAAATGGATCATATATCTAAATGTATAACATTAAGCTATAATATTTTTAGGAGAAAATATAAATGACCTGGGAACACATGAAGAATTCTTAGCACTAAATACTTAAAAGGTAAGACTGCCAACCTGACATAAGAGCAGGATTCAACTATTTGCCATTAACAGGGGATGTACTGTATGTAGACTTAATGACATAAATCCTCTGAGAATCAAAGGACAGAAAAAGATACACTAAGAATTCAGCAACCAAAAGCATCCTGTAGTGCCATAATAATATCAGACAAAATAGAATGCTAAGACAGAATGTGTTACTAGAGACAAAATTCAACATCTTAGAATTAAGATAAGGGAGACATCATTTTAAACTTATATGTACA
>PVIW01017040.1:0-15048 GCA_004026585.1 Noctilio leporinus | reverse complement strand
TTTTTTTTTTTTTTTTTGGCTGTGCATAGGTCTTACTTCTTTCAATACCCTCTGTTTTTCCTCTACATGTGTTTTACAAGTTGAAGCCTTCAGAAATAATGGCACTTGCAGTGATCAGCTGGTCCCTAGAGCAGAAATTAGTATGTCTACTAAATTGAGGTAAAAAATAAAAATCCCTAGGATTTAAATAGTTTTGTAGACTAGTATTGTAGCTATTTTTAGAACTTGTGGTTGACTTCCTACGTAGTCCTAAACTAAGCCCTGAACTATTTAATCGTCTGTTGAGGTAGAGATTAGGTATGTTCACATTTCAATAATAAAGTTTATTATAGCATTAATTCCCTTTCCTAAGCATCCCCAGTTTGGGGGCCTTCATAACTGGAAATGTATATTTCCACCATTTAGTTGAAAGGAGTCTCATCTAATTTACATGCTAATAGGAGAATATATATTGTCTATGTGCATGAATCATATAGTTTAGTAGTTAGCAAATTCTATGCAAACTGGTCTTCATTCTCAGCATCTTTTCTAACCTAAAGATTGACTGATTTCACAAAACACCCATATCCAGTTGGTTGCTATTAAAAACATAAATTGTTAACAAAATCTATATATTACACAACCACAAATAAGCACATATTTTGTAAAGTGAATAAGATATCATGTCTTCTATGTAATATACATCCACATTTTCTTACTTTTTTATTCTTCCTTAACTGCATTTGATTTTTCTGAGTTATTGCAAGTAACCTGATTTTCCCATATTGTGAAATGATTCCAATCTAAGAGAACTTAACCTGCAGTAATGCAGATACAAGTAATATACAAAATTGTATCTTATTTAGTACAATCTATTTATAACAAGATCACTTTAAAGCATTCATAAGTTAAAGTTGGTTCTTATCCATTCAGCTGCCCTATGTCTTTTGACTGCTGCATTTAATCCATTTACCTTTAAGGTTATTATTGATAAGTACTTATTCATTTTTCATTTCTATTTTTCCCTTTGTACCTGTGTTCCTCTCTGTCTCTCTGTTTCTTCATCTTCTTAAAGCAGACCCTTTAGCATCTCTAGAAATGCTGGGTTGTTAGAGATGTATTCTTTTAGCCTTCCTTTGTCTGGAAAACTCCTTATTTCACCTTTCATTTTCAATGAGAGCCTTGCTGAGTAGAGTATTCTTGGTTGCAGGCCTTTGCTTTTCATTTCTTGAAATATTTTTTGCCATTCCCTTCTGGCTTGTTGTGTTTCTCTTGAAAAATCAGCTGATAACCTTATGGGAGCCCCTTGTATGTTATTAGCTGTTTCTCTCTTGCTGCTTTTAGGATTCTCTCCTTGGTTTTGAAATTTGCCATTTTAATTATCATGTGCCTTGGAGTGGGCCTGTTTGGGTTCATCTTCCTTGGGACCCTCTGTGCTTCCTGAGTTTGCATGATTTTTTCTGTCCTCAAGTTAGGGAAGTTTTCTGTCATTACTTTTTCAAATCCCTTTTTTCTATCCCTTGTTCCTCCTCTTCTCCTTCTGGTATCCCTATGATATGGATATTATTACGTTTCATATTGTCCTACAGCTCTCTTAAAACCTCTTCATTCTTTTTCAGTCTTTTTTCATTTTGTTACACTGCCTGGGAATTTTTTTCTACATTGACTTCCAGCTTGATGATCCAATCCTCTGCTTTCTCTAGCCTGCTTTTGATTCCTTCTACTGTGTACTTCAATTCAGAAATTGTATTCTTCATTTCCTCCTGGCTCTTATTGATGGTTTCTATGTCCTTTTTTAATGCTAGTGTGGTTCTCAGTAAGTTTCTTGTAGCTTCCCTGGAGTTCTTCATAGTTCCCCTGGAGTTGTTTGTAGTTTTCTTTGAACTTGCTGAGCTCATTGAGCTTCTCTATCATCATTATTTCGAATTCCATGTCTGAGAGTGTGCTTGCCTCTATTTCAATTTGCACTCTTCCTGGGGATTCCTCCTTTCCATTTGCTGAGGGTTTATTTCTTTGTCTTCACATTTTAGGTGACTCTTGTTTGTTTCTGCTTCTTTGATTGGTCTGCCTTGTCTTACTGTCTTAGTGGTGTGATCTTCTGCACTTTTTTTACTTCCTGGCTCTCCACTTACTGATGTCAGCTTGTATTTTAATAATTTTTAAGATCTAGACTTTTAGCAACTCTTAAATATGCAATACAATATATAAGCAACTGACTGTTGGTTGTCCATTGAATTTCTTTGGCTCCAACTGGATTCCACACTTGTTTTTAGCCTGTTTCTGAATCTTTTCATGAGATGATATCTATTTAAGTTTCGGTGAAATTGAATATAGTGAAGAGTGCAAATTAGAGAAGGTAAATAAACCTAAAAAAATCCAGCTTTATTTTATCTTTAACTTATAAACTGCCATTTGTTTTTCTTTATTCCAAAGCATTCGAGTTTAAGAGTAAGTTGACATTTTTTATTCTAAACTATAAAATTGTATCTAACTAGTACTTTCCCTCTCCATTGGAAAACATCTGATTCTTCACCCACCATTAGCCCTCCCTTAATCCATGCATGAGCTCTGGGTGTGACAATTAAGTCAGTTCTGCTTTCCAATCCCTCATAATAGTTGCCATTATACCCAGAGCCTTCTGTTTTGAGCAGAAATTTGACTCTGGGGAAAGAAACTGTTGTTAATTGATACCTGATGCAGTAACAGATGCTTTTCACAAGGCTTTATTAGTTTCTGTTTTCTAAGTCCTCTGTGAGGTATAGACATAACTTCCTAACATCATCAGAGTGTTCTTACTGTCTTCTGATTCTAAGATCAGTTCTTTTCAAGCCAGATTGCTTCCTTAATAACCTGGAAAAAAATGAACTTGTTTTCTGCAGTTCAGAATCATGAAGTAAGGGGCACATTTTTTTTCTGTCCTTTCTATAAGTAGTATGACCTTCCTCAAAGAGCAGAAAGGAAAGAATTTATGTTGAGCATCTGTTGTGTGACGTCCATTGAACTTGAGCGTTTTCATATTGACCCTTTACAACAGAGGTCAGCAAATGTTTTCTGTAAACAAGGTAGTAAATATTTTCAGCTCTGTGGGCCATAAGGCTGCTGTCACAACTACTCAGCTGTGCTGCTACAGTGTGAGCACAGCCACAGACCACATGGAAACAAATGGGCATAGCTGTGTTCCAATACACCTGGACAACTGGCTAGATCTGTCACAGGGGCCATGGTTAGCTTACCACTGCTTTCTATCAACCCTTTGAGAAAGACATCATTAATTCCATTTTACAAATTAATGACACCCAGAAATATCAAATTCATACATATTATCCCTCACTATATGGCATAGTGGGATTTGTATCCAGCCTCTCCAAAACCTGGATTTCCCACAATTCTTCCTGTCCAGTTGTATTTATCATTCACTTATCATTGTCAAATATTCCTGTCACTGTCCAGTATCCACTAAAGACTGGTTTATGACTGAAAATCATCTTACTACAGTATCCCCTTGCTACTATGCAGGACGATGGCCAATCATGCATTCCAGCCTAATTGTTCCCCAGCTTGAACTCAACACATGGCTGAAAGTACCTGAGGAATCTTAAACTCTGGTGACAACCACTGAGCTTCTATTTCCCACTAAATCTATACTTTGTTCCTATTTCGGCCTCTTTCATTTTACTTATCCCATTTTTTTCCTACTCACTGGGGACCACTTGATCCACTGCCATAATCTAGACCTTGATCATCCCACAACTGGATTGTGGTAATGTCACTAACTGGACTTTCTCACTTCATTTTCCTCCAGTTCTAATTCCCCATGAAGGCAAGATAATTACCTTTCACAGACATGCCTCTGATTGGGTTGCTTCTGAACTATAAAATTTAGTGATTTCTCATTGCTTGGAGTCTGGTTCAGACTCCTCAGCACCATGTGTAAGATTCTTCACAACCTGCATAGCTAACCCTGTGCCTTATCACCCCTCATACAGGAGGAGGTCCTTGAATAATATCACTGTTTCGTTCAATGCTGTTTCATGATAATGTTGAAAAAAGGCTGGCTGTAGTAACTTGACTCTTGTTTATATCAATGAGTCTATAGGAAAAAATTAGTTTCATTATATATTGTTTCATTGAAGTTCTAAGAACCCATTGACAACATTCAGTGAGGACTTACTGTATGTAAATGCTCCAGTTTTTCTAGATTATCTTGAAAATAGGATTTTGGTTGTTTATGACTTTCAACCAACAGTCTTCTCATGACATTGCATCTATCCAGAGGGAACATTTTCTTTTCTAAATTGCATCAGGGTGCCTTGTAAACTGACTGCTGCTACACCTACATACAGTTGGCAGATTCACAGCTCTGTGGCCACTGCTTTTCTGGATCTGATGTGCCCTTTGCCCCTTTTCTGTCCTTCCTGTCTCTTAGCTTATATATCATTCCTCCTCTATGATGTCTGCCTCACTTTCCCCCTCTGTTTTCCCCTAGCTTTTGGTTCAGACTTGTAATCTAGAGATTCTCTCTGTGCTGCTATGCTCCTCTCCCCAGCCAGGTTGTCATGCTTGAAAGTACAGACCATATCTCTTCATCTTCAATTCCTAATACCCAGCACAGTTCCAAGTATGCACCAAAATAAAAACAACACCTGTCATGGAATGGCACCAAAGGGCAGGTATCATGGCAAGATCAAATGCTTCACAGTATTTTTGTTTCCCTGTGAAAATTAAAATACCATAGAGGTTGAATATCTCTTCCTAGTGATTAGATTTGAGTAATGCTAGGCTTGTTTTAGTCAGTTTAAGGAAGCTGGATATCTTTCCCATTTAAAATGGCTTTATGCTTCTGAAATAGGCTGAGAGCCATACATGTGGGTTTTCCATTTTTACATTGTCTAAATTTTCCTTATAGAGTTGCATGTAGGCTGTTCTGTGTGCAAAGAAAGGCCAGGTGCTGCTGAAAGACAAGCTTCAGGCTCTGTACTTTGCTAAGATTGTTCATGTTTTCTGAACTGTGAGTTCTGGGAACTTTTTAAAAATTAAATCTATTGGGGTAAAACACTTCATGAACTAGTGTTTACAAAATTTTCAGTTAGATACCCAGAAGAGGCATTGCTGGGTCATATGGTAGCCCATAGGTAAAATGCAGCCTGTTTGTCAGTGGGGGAGGGGGAGCTGGGTCTGGCCCCCAGGCAGAGCAGTTGTTCTGTCCTCTCTAGAGGATGAATAGATAGGTCATTTCTTCACATTCAACCAGGTACCTTTTGTAGGACCTTGAGCTCAAATGTTGTTATCCCATTACTCAGAAAAAAATCATAAAATGTGCATAAACCCAGCATTTGAATCAAGACATATCTGCAACATGGTGTCTTTAAGTAGAAATAAAAATAGAGTCTGAAAAAAATTCTTAATGGTATAATGTAATAAAGGGAGCTCAGGAATCATTATTTTTACTACAAAAGCTAAAGAATCATAATGGTATCAACTTAGGGGAACTTTTATTGTAATCCAAAAGATATTTTCTGGGAATTTCTAATTGGGGCTTTTTAAATGGAAATGAGGCATTCCTTTCTGTTTCAAAATTGGTTGCTATTAGTATGCCACTTGGTCATCAGTTGTTTTCAAATATTATTCTGATATTTCAACCTGTACTGATAGAATTTTCCAGTTTGACTTTCAGAAAGAGCCTTAGTCAACTCCCTTTAAAATTGCCCAGTCACTTAGGAAGTATTTTTGACATGTTTCAGGTTAATAATTTCTAAACTTACTGTTTGAAGAGCTACTTGGTATGTAAGAAAACTTTAAGCTTTCTACATATCTTCTAAGAATTTTAATGAGATTACTACTAAGAGTAAAGGAGTCTTCCATTGTTAAGTCTTTTGATCTTGAGCTCTATCTAAGACATAGAGCCAACCACAGGAGCCTGTCAAGTTGAGGAGACAAAGAAGTATGGCCCAAAAGAGGGAACAGATAAAGGTTCCAGTGGGAGAACTAAGTGACAAGGAGATAGCCAACCTAACAGATCAGGAAATAGCCAACCTAACAGATGCCAAGTTTGAAATGCTGGTGATAAAAATACTCACAGGCTTGACAGATGTGCTTAAATACAGTAAAAACATAAGGGAAGATGTAAAGGCTAGGCCAAGTGAAACAAAGGAAAATACACACAAAACCAATGGTGAAGGGAAGGAAAATGGGGTTCAAATCAACAATTTGGAATATAAGGAAAAAATAAACAGTCAACCAGTACAGAAAGAGGAAACAAGAATTGAAAAAATGAGGAAAGGCATAAGAACCTCTGGGACAACTTTAAACATGCCAACATCTAATCATAGGGATGTCAGAAAGAGAAGAGGAAGAACAAGAAATTGAAAACTTATGTTAAAACATAATGAAGGAAAACTTCCCAAATTTGGTGAAGGAAATAGACATACAAATCCAGGGAACACTGAGAGTCCCAAACAAGAGAATCTTAAAAGCAGCAAGAAGAAAAAAAGAGCATTACCTACAAAGGGGTTCCCATAAGACTATCAGCTGGTTTCTCAAAAGAAACTTGGTGGGCAAGAAGGGCCTGACAAGAACTATTCAAACTGATGAAAAGCAAGGACCTATAACCAAGATTGCTCTATCTACAAAGCCATCAGTTAGAATGGAAGGGCAGATAAAGTGCTTCCCAGACAAGGTAAAGCTAAAAGAGTTCATCATCACCAAGTCATTATTATGAAATGTTAAAGGGATTTATTTAAGAAAAAGAAGTTCAAAACTATGAACATTAAAATGACAATAAAAACAAAAACAAACTAAACAATGAGAATAGGGTCAGAAACATAGGTATGCGGATCATTGGGAGGGTTATCAGCTGGGATGGGGAAAGGGGAGAAATGGGGAAATGGTGCAGGGATTAGGGAACATAGTTGGGTACAAGATAGATTGGGAGAAGTTAAGAAAATTAGAGGAAAGGGTGAAATCAGAGAACTTATGTGCATGACCCATGGATATGAACTAAGGGGGAGTGGGACTGCAGGAGGGAATAGAGGGCTTAGGTGGAGGGGAGCAAAAGGAAAAGAATTTGGAAAAATTGTAACAGCGTAATCAACAAAATATACCCAAAAAGTCTTTTGATCTTACTATATCTCAGTGTTTAAAAGTTTTTAGTAGTATTGAAGTATAATTTAATCTTTTCAATTCTACAAAAGGAATTTCCCCACCAGGCTTTGTACTGGTACCGCCACACAGCAGGAGGTAAGTGGATGGTGAGCTAGCATCGAAGTTTCTGTGACATTAGCATTACTACCTAAGCTCCAGGCCCCTGTCCCCAGCCCTACCATCTCCCACCCCACCCATGGAAAAACTGTCTTCCATGAAACTAATCCCTGACACCATAAAGATTGGGGGACCACTGAGTTAAAGTATGTTTTCAGTTCTGCTGTTAATTACTTGTGTACCCACCAGAGGAAAAGTATCTTTAAAGAGATCACAAGATGTTTTTTAAAGATTTTATTTATTAGTTTTCAGAGAGAGGGGAAGGGAGAGCGGCAGAGAGGAAGAGAAACATCAATGTATGGTTGCCTTTCACCTGTCTCCAGCTATGGACCTGGCTGGAGTCCTGGCTTGTAACCTGGTTATGTTGCCCTAGCTGGGAATTGAACTAGCAACCTTTGGGTTCACAGGCTGGTGCCTTATCCACTGTGCCACCAGCCAGGGCACAAGATTTTATAGAAGAAGAAATTGATAACTTTAAAACAATCAGAAAATATTCTGGATACATCCACAAATTTGAGTCAGCTTTCATTTTGTGTAGGAGTTAGAATTTCAGAGATGGGATCTAATTATGGGAATTTGTAACAGGTAGGCAAAGGTTTGTAAATGAGAGGGAATAAGTAGGAGAAATACAAAACCACTTTGAGAAAAGGAATAAAACATAAACAAAGGCAAAAAGAAATATTCAGGTGCCTGATGCATGCATGGGACATTAGGGAAATGATCAAGAATGGGAATGGGATTGAAAGGGTGAGGGAAAACCACATACTACTTCCCAGGCCTGAAAGCCTACCAAGAGTCTGCTCTGGCACAGAAGATCATAGGTGGGTGACCTTTGGGTCTGAACCTGTCAGTTGCTAGTGGAAAGCCTCTAGGGAGGTGGGGCAACATAGTGGTGAGGAACATAGGCTCACGAGTAAGTAGGACAGACTTGGAGTGGAGGTCTGGCTTTGCTACTTCACCAAGTTGGTGATTTTCCTGCACCTTAGATTCTTAGGAAAATTGTGGGGAGGATACTAATCTGTACCCAGTATGGTTATTGTCAGGACTGAATGAGCTAGTTAACTGAATCCCTGGTACACATGAATACATGAATATATCATGTATTAGTGTTATAATTATTATTACCATTGTTACTCAAAACAATTCACTTTAGTACCAAGAGCATTTTTCAAACATATTTATTATTCTTCTGTTGTACTTTGAGTAATTTAATTAGACTATGAAGATAACATCTGTTATAGGTAACAAACTGTTTTCATCTTATTTTTAGAAATGAAACCCCTTAAAAGAAGCTAATTAATGTTTATTCATTTGTCTAAATTTTCATGGCAGTAATACTTCAGATAAATGGAACTTAAATACAAATTAAAATTTAAATCTTAAGAATGCCAAAATTTAGGAAATGGATTATATTAGTAGAAACAATAAAATTAAAAACCATTCCAAAGCTTGATTACAGTATAGCATTTGTATTTATTGCTTTTTCCTGATGGTCACCTTTGTGTTGATCACCAAAATTACACTAATATAACTGCCTGGAGGTTAATCAGTTATAACTAGCTCTATTCTCATTTATAAACAGTGTCTTTGCCTTGGCAGAAGGAAGCAATCAGACTATCACCTTGCACTTTCCGGTTGGTCTCATTGGCTCATATTTCTTATCTAAGTATCTATTAGTGGGGTAAGAAATTGAACACAGATCATTGATTTTCTAAATCCCCGTCATTATGATGTATTAACAATAATATGTTTGATAGTAAGTAATTATTTGACTCAGGAAGAATTGAATTAAAAGCAAATGTAGTTTCAGTTATAACATTTTCCATGCTGGACTTCAAAAACTCTCAAGTTGGTTAGAAATGCTGTAATTTGGGAATGGTTAGAAGAATGCTATTGCTCATAGAAAACTAGGTTTTAATTACTAGTGTTTCACAAAGAACATTCTCTGAACTTAAGATTAAGACAGGTATTTGGTACAGCATTTGTTTCCTGATGTATACATTTTTAAAGAAATAAAAATAAAAGTTCTTTTAAAATAAAAATATCTGCTATTTAAAATTTAGATTAACATTTGAAAATCATCTTGATTAAGAACATGTATTACCATGTCTCATGTGCCCTGTATTATTTAATGCATCTTATAGAGATATATAACATGACAGGATATTGAATGACTGAATGAATTGTAGACAGGCAGATTACCTGGAAAGATAGACTAAATAGAATAGAGAGATAGAGAGATTAGATAGATGATAGCTAGATGGTTCTTTGAGTGAGACTGTGAGCTGGTTCTTAGAGCTAGGCTCTGAACTGACATGTCTAGAGGCCTTCTTCCACCTCATTCCCAGCACTAATTTGATTCAAATGGAGGATGCATTTTTTATCTTACCTTTATTATAAATAAACAGATGGATAGATTGATAGATAGACTAATTGGTACATAAAAGATGGGAAAAAAATGGATAGGAAAATAAAGAGGAAACGAGATGTTAGTATATAAATAGAACACAAGTGCCCATTATTGATGAAGAAGGCAGACGGGCTTTGAGTATCCTTAATGAGGACACAAATAGGAAAACAAATAAAAAGAAAAGAATTACATAAAATCTGAACTTTTCTGGCAAGACTCATGGTCCCTTGTAAGTAGAATCCTTTGGAAAAGGAGGAAGTACATATGCTCAGCTCTTCAGATAACCATTCATTTATTGAACAAATAGTTACAGAACCCCAGGTCTGCTCTAGAAGCTGAACAGAATAAACACAACCTAACACCACCATGGAATTTACATTCTAGAGGGGAGGATGGTTAAACAAAATAATTAATGCTATATAACATATTAAAAAGGGAAGAATGATATGGGACAAAAGCAGGAGATAAGGTTAGGTAGTGCATGTGGGCAGGTGTTTTCATTTTATTTTATTTTTATTTGCACTTTCAATTTTTTTATTTTTAGATCAAAACATTTATTATTTTTAAAAAGATTTTATTCATTATTTTTAGAGAGAGGGGAAGAGAGGAAGAAGGGGAGAGAAACATCAGTGTGTGGTTGCCTTTCACCTGCCTCCAGCTGGGGACCTGGCTGGAGACCTGGCTTGCAACCTGGGTAGTGCCCTGACTAGGAATCAAACCAGTAACCTTTGGGTTCTCTGGGCAGTGCCAATCCACTGAGCCACACCAGCGAGGGCCATGGTGTTTTCATTTTCAATGGATTTTCCATGGAAGGCTCTGCAGAAAAGTTTCTTTTTGAGCAAAGTTCTGAAGATGTGAAGGTGTCCTGTGGTTGTCTAGAAAAAGGGTTTTCAAGCAGTGGTGGAAGCATGACTGGCAGTTGTTGGCTTTCAACTTGGGTGATTTTAGCCTTCAGGGATTATTTGTCAACATCAGGAGAAGTTTTGGTGTTCAATTTTGGGGAAAGAGGTGCTGCTTTCTTCCAGTGGATGGAGGCCAGGGATGCCACAGGCATCCTACAGTGTGCAGAACAATCTGCCATGACCAAGGACCGTCTAAGTCCAAAACATCAGACATCAGTAGTGCTGAGGTGGAAAAACTGATCTACTGAAGGAGGCTGAAGTGCAGTGAATGTGGGGGCACCCTAATCCTGGGGAGACTTGTTACCTCTCAGCAGGGCTTGCAGCTTTTCTCTGGGAGAGAATGGGAACCAGGGGTGAGTGCTGAGTGACCTGGTGACCTCACTCAGGGCAACAGGCTTACCTGAGCTCCTGGGTTGAAATAAACTTTAGCAAGAGGAAGAGATGAAGCTGGAGACTATTGTATTAATTTTGGAGAAAGACTGAATCACAGGCAATGGTAGAATTAACATAGGGTAAACAAATATTTATTCAACAATATTTGTTCAGACGATTTACTTCTCGTGCTTTTCATCTTAAAACTGGGGTTTATGGGCACATTTTTCTAGCTACCCATTTTTTTAAATTATGGAGAAACATTACTATCTGTCAAAAGTTAGGTTTCAACAGTTAATAGGATATCACAGGAAAAGGAAAAAACCCTCTTTCATAAGCATAAACCAATTAGAGAATGCTAGTTATGGTAGATTTATCTTCAGCAATACTTATAATTAATTAATTTGTTTGGTGCTATCTAAACAAAAGAGTTTAGAAAACAAATAAAGGTATAATTTCATATACCTTTTTAGGAGCATCTAAAAAGGATTATTTTTTAAAAAGTTCAATCATTGAAAATAGCCAAGTACAGGTTAAAAAATAAAAGCAAATCTAGACACAGATAAACATGAGGAACTCCATGGACACAGGGAAATAAAACCCCAAATCAAAATATTTGTGGACCTTATTGGACCATGGTTCTTAGCATGAGACTCTGAGCCTTCTCCCACCTCGTTCCCAGCACTAATTTGATTCAGATGGAGGATGCATTTGTTTTCCTCTTACCTTTATTATAAATAAATAGAAAATAGATTTATATTTATATATATACACATGTTTATAATACTTCACTAATTACAAATAGCAGTAATGATTTACAGGAAACGAGGAAGTATTTTTTTTATTTTAAACTAGATTGAGGCTGTCTTACTTATGAAGGGTCACCTACTGACAACATAAGCCACCACTGCCCCCTGTAAGGGGCCTGGACTGTCTCTCAGGGAAGCCACAGCAAATGTCTGTGTAATCTTGATTCACCAAGCAAGAGAAATATCACTTTTCTACTGTATGAAAAGACATGGTCTTTTACATTTAGTGTTTCAAATTATGGAACACATGGATGTTTGTTCTGTGGTCACTGACTTTTGACAAGAACTACCATTGGGAGCTCCAGCTTGGAGCTGTTAAAAGTACAAAAGCTGTTGTCTCTTCTCTCTGACCATCTTTCTGTATTATTAGAAGGGGTGAGCTGGTGAGGAGGAGCCTCTGTAGCTTTACCCTTGAAATCATAGCTCTGGGACCCAAGGACTCATGGATCCCTCATGAGAGTAAGCACTTCATGCCTTTTGCTCCTCATCTGGAACACAGGGTGTCACAGTCATGCTCATGTGGAGTGTTGCTGAGGCTGAATGGCTTCATCCATGGCACGTGGCTTTGCAGAATACCTGGCAGAAAGTAAGCACTCAATAAGGGGATTCGTTGTTGTTATGGTTGGTTTGTGTCCTTGGCCAAGTGGGGTACAATCAAACTTTGTAATCCACTCCCATGTAATAGGGAGAAAACTTGCAAGTGATCCCCTGGGAATGTTGCATAATCTTTAAATCAATAAGGTTTTAAGTAATCATCATGCATTTAGTTATCTGTGTTTTCTTAATTGAGTCTTCTGTCAATATGTGTTCATATCCCCAGTTAGACTTTGAACTGAACTCCGAGGGCTAGAGCTCCTGTTTCATATTCCCTTCTCTCTGTAATACTTAAATTAGGGTTACAGTGTGGCAAAGCATTAAGTATATGACCAATTATTTAAAAAATTATATCAATGATGGAAAAAACTAAGATTTTTATATATGAGTGATTAGAATAGAATATGATTTCTTAGAGATTTACTGTTTTTTTTCCTGAGCAGGTTTGGAAAAGACCTTATTTCAGCCAAGTAAACTGGTATTTGTTTGAATTTACCATTTGATGTTTATTAAAACTCCATTTTTAAAAAAGAAAGGAAGCTGACAGTTTGAAAAGGTAGTAGTTTGAAGCATTTTAAAGGGTATGTCATTTCTATCTAGTCATATCTCTTAACCCACCAGCATTCCTGAAAAGTAATACACTGATGTTGTTCTAGGTGGAGCACAAGAGCTGCCCACCTGGCCAGATGCCCTGAGTTTAGCAGATGAAGCCCTACATTTCTGTCCCCTCCCTTCTCACTGCATAACAGAAAAACTTGAAAAAGGTTAACTGCTTAGACATAGCACCCCTGTGTTCATTGCAGCATTATTCATAGTGGCCAAGACATGGAAACAACCAAAGTGTCCTTCAATAGATGATTGGATTAAGAAAATGTGGTACATATATATAATGGAATACTACTCAGCCATAAGAAAAGATGAAATACTGCCATGTGCAACCCTGAGAATATTATGCTAAGTGAAATTAGTCAGACAAAAAAATCAAGAACCATATGATTTCACTCATGTGGGATATAAAACTAAAAGCAACAAATGAAAACAAAACAAAACAAAATACTGTCATAGACACAGACAACATTATAGCGATTACCAGAGGGAAGGGGGTTGAGGAGTTGGTAAAGGGAGTCAAATATATGGCGATGGAAGGAGATTTGACTTTAGGTGGTGGGTACACAATATAATATAAGGGTGATATATCATCGAATTAAACACTTAAAACCTATGTGATTCTTTTATTAACCAATGCCACCCCAGTAAATGTATTTATTACTTACTGATTTGAGAGAAAGGGAGAAACATCACTTTGTTGTTTAGCTCATTGATGCATTCTTTGTTTCTTGTATGTGCCCTGACTGGGGATCAAACCCACAACTTTAGTGTATCCAGATGACAATCTTAACTAGCTGAGCTACCAAGCTGGGGACCATCTTAATAAATATAACTACAAAATAAAAAGAAAGAAAAGAAATACTATACAACACTAGTTACCAGTGCAGAACCCCTTGCTGTGGTTCTAGTCTACTTGGAGTGACTCTCTCTGGGGAACAGCACTATTCCCTTTGTTTCTGCTTTCCTATTGTTGAGGTTCTGGGTGGAATTCCAGGTGGTACACAAATTAGAATTTTTCTTTTTGTACATAAGCTTTAAGGTAATTTAACTAGTTCTTTAAAAAGATAATAAAAGTTTATCAAATGATAGTGTTTTTGAAATAAATATGTTGAGTCTTCTGTGATTTTTGCACTCAGTTAAAAAAGTATTCATAGAAGGAACCAAGCAAATTGAGGGACATGATGACATGATAATACAGGAATGTGAGATGTCTGGGAAAGGCACAAGCCTTAATTGTCTGCCATTATATATTTCACATTCTCTATTTCATCCACACAATAATCCTATGACTTCGATGCTTCTTATTCTGACTTTTGAAGCTGAAAATTTAATCTCAGAGAGTTTAAGACACAAAACTAGGGGCATTTCCAAACTTCAGATCCTGGTTTGAGTGAACCATGTTGTCAAGACAGTATGAATGATCATTGAACAAAGAGGCAGACTACAGTCAATAATCGAGTCATGTCACATTTTTAAAAAAATTTTATTGTTGTTGTATTACATCCATCCCCTTTTTGCACCCCTCTGTCCCCCTCCCCACCCACCCATTCCCCTCAAAGTCAATTCCCACTGTTGTCCATGTCCATGGTTCCTTTATACTAGGTTCTTGTCTAAGCTCCTCCCCTTTCTTGCCTCTGCCTCCCCCATCCCCCATTCCCCCAACCCCTTTTCCCCTGATCACTGAAGGCCTATTCCTTGTATTCATATACTTGGTTCTGTTTTGCTTGTTGTTAGCTTTGCTCATTATTGTCCCGTAATGGGTGAGATCATATGATATTTGTCCTTCATTGACTGGCTTATTTCACTAAGCATAATACTCTCCAGTTCCATCCATGTTGTTGCAAAGGGTACAAGTTCCTTCTTTCTTTCTGCTGTACAGAATTCCATTGTGTAAATGTACCAAAGTTTTTTGATCCGATCATCCATTGATGGGCACTTAGGCTGTTTCCAGCACTTGGCTATTGTAAATAGTGCCACTATGAACATAGGTGTGCATAGGTTCTTATGAATTGGTGTTTCAGGATTCTTTGGGTATAGTCCAAGTAGTGGAATTGCTGGATCAAAAGGCAGTTCCATTTTTAGTTTTTTAAGGAAACCCCATACTGTTTTCCACAGT
>PVIW01017039.1:0-15049 GCA_004026585.1 Noctilio leporinus | reverse complement strand
CTGATAAAAACCCTCAGCAAAATGGGAATAGAGGGAGCATACCTCAACATCATAAAGGCCATCTATGAGAAACCTGAAGCCAACATCATACTTAATGGACAAAAACTGAAAGCTTTCCCCCTAAGATCAGGAACGAGACAAGGCTGTCCACTTTCTCCACTTCTATTCAACATTGTCTTGGAAGTTCTAGCTATAGCCACCAGAGAAGAAAAAGGAATCAAAGGTATCCAAATTGGAAAGGAGGAAGTCAAACTGTCATTATTTGCAGATGATATGATAGTGTACATACAAAACCCGATGGGCTCCACCAAAAATTTACTCAACCTAATAAGCAAATTTAGCAAAATAGCTGGGTATAAAGTCAATATACAGAAATCAAAAGCATATTTGTATACCAATAATGAAACAACAGAAATAGAAGCGAAAAAATAAATCCCATTTACCATAGCAACAAGAAAAATAAAGTACCTAGGAATCAACTTAACTAAGGAGGTAAAATACCTGTGCTCAGAAAACTATAGAACAATGAAGAAAGAAATCAAGGAAGACACAAATAAATGGAAGCATATACCATGTTCGTGGATGGGAAGAATTAACATCATTAAAATGCCCATACTACCCAAAGCAATCTACATATTCAATGCAATCCCAATTGAAATACCAATGACAGACTTCATAGAAATAGAAAAAATACTTCAAAAATTTATATGGAGCCAAAAACGCCCACGAATAGCCACCACAATCTTGAGAAAGAAGAACAAGGTAGGAGGAAGCACAATACCAGACTTCAAACAATACTACAAGGCTACTGTCCTCAAAAGAGCATGGTACTGGCTTAAGAATAGACATATAGATCAATGGAACAGAATAGAGAGCCCAGAAATTAACCCAGGACTCTATGGTCAACTCATATTTGACAAAGGGGGAAGGAACATCCAATGGAGTAAAAACAGTCTCTTCAACAAATGGTGTTAGGAGAACTGGACAGCAACATGCAGAAAGATAAAACTAGACCACCAACTTACACCATACACCAAAATAAACTCAAGATGGATAAAGGATTTAAACATAAGCAGTGCCACCATAAAGGTCTTGGAGAAAAATATAGGCAGTAAACTTTCGGATATCCTATGCAAAAATATGTTTACTGATACTTCACCAAGGGCAAAGGAAATCAAAGAACGAATCAACAAATGGGACTATATCAAATTGAAAAGTTTCTGTTCAGCTAAAGAAAGTATCAGCAAAATTCAAAGGGAACCAACTGTATGGGAAAACATAATTGCCAATGATACCTCAGACAAGGGTCTGATCTCCAAAATAGATAAAGAACTAATGCAACTCAACACCAGGGAGACAGACAGCCCAATTAAAAAATGGGCAAAGGACCTGAACAGACAACTCACTGAGGAAGATATACAAAGGGCCCAGAGGCATATGAAAGAATGCTCAACATCACTAGTCATCAGAGAGATGCAAATGAAAACTATATTGAGATACCACCTCACACCTGTCAGAATGGCAATCATCAGCAAATCAAGAAACAACAAGCGTTGGCGAGGATGCAGGGCAAAAGGAACCCTCATACACTGTTGGTGGGAATGTAGGCTGGTGCAGCCACTGTGGAAAACATTATGGGGTTTCCTTAAAAAACTAAAAATGGAACTGCCTTTTGATCCAGCAATTCCGCTACTTGAACTATACCCAAAGAATCCTGAAACACCAATTCATAAGAACCTATGCACACCTATGTTCATAGCGGCACTATTTACAATAGCCAAGTGCTGGAAACAGCCTAAGTGCCCATCAGTGGATGATTGGATCAAAAAACGTTGGTACATTTACACAATGGAATTCTATATAGCAGAAAGAAAGAAGGAACTTGTACCCTTTGCAACAACATGGATGGAACTGGAGAGTATTATGCTTAGTGAAATAAGCCAGTCAGTGAAAGACAAATATCGTATGATCTCACACATTACGGGATAATAATGAGCAAAACTAACAACAAGCAAAAACAGAACCAAATATATGAATACAATGAATAGGCCTTCATTCAGGGGGAAAGGGTTGGGGGGAGGGGGGAGGCAGAGGCAAGGAAGGGGAGCAGCTTAGATAAGAACCTAGTATAAAGGAACCATGGACATGGACAACAGGTGGGATTGACTTTGGGGGGAATGGGTGGGTGGGGAGGGGGACAGAGGGGAGCACAAAGCGGATGGATGTAATACAACAACAATAAAATTAAAAAAAAAAAAAAAGAGGAAGGAAAGTAGAGAAGAAGGGGGAGAGAGAAACATCTGCGTGTGAGAGAAGCATTGACTGGCTGCTTCCCGTATGCACCCAGACAAGGGACTGAACACGCATGGACCAGGGACTAAACTGTGATTTAGGCATGTATCCAGATTGGGAATCAACACCTGCAACCTTTTGGTTACAGGACAACATTCCAACCAACTGAGCCACACCAGTCAGGGCCAATTCTAACACTTTTGCCAATAGTGTTATTGAAGACAATTTAAAAAATTTAAAAAGTTTTTGTGACTACTCCTCCCAGTTTTACAATTGTACTACAACCTACATTGTCAGAGCATAAAACTATTTTATACCTTCTCCATCATGTCTTTTATTTTGTTTCCACTGCACATTTAAATAGACATTTAATGCTTACTTGCCAGTATTTAAGTTGATGTCTCTTTAGGGCATTTTGGTTGATTACACCTCTTTCTCTAGTAGATTCTAACAACTTATGAGAAAAATAGTCTTCTAGTACTTGCATGCTGGTGACAATTTGCTGCATTTATAAAGAAAGTTTGACTAGATATAAAGTCCTTGATTTGCATTTCCTTCCTTTGGGCACCATAAATATGTTACTTTTCTTCTACAAAAACATATTCCATCAAAAAGTCTGATAATGATCACATTTTCTATTTTATTATTAAAAAAAATTATTGTTATTCTATTACAGTTGTCCCATTTCCCTCCATTGCTCTCCCATGTCCCCACCAACACAATCTCCTTTATACTAGTGCCTTTGACCAGCCATTCCCCTTTGTTCCCCCCTTTTCCTCCTTCCCCCTCTTCCCTCCCCTCTGGTCACTGTCAGTCTATTCCTTGTTTCCATGCCTCTGGTTCTGTTTTGCTCTTTTGTTTATTTTGTTTCTATATTAGGAGAGATTATATGGTATTTGTTTTTCACCATCTGGTTTATTTCACTAAGCATAATATACTCTCCAGTTCCATCCATGCTATCACAAAAGGTAGAAGTTCCTTCTTTTTTTCTGCTGTGTCATATTCCATTGTGTAAATTGTCAGTTTTTTGATCCATTCATCCATTCAGTATTTGGCTATTGTGAATAGTGCTGCTACTAACATAGGGGATACATAAGTTCTTCTGAAGTGGTGTTTCAAGATTCTTTGGGTATAATCCCAGCAATGGAATCACTGGGTCAAAAGGCAGTTCCATTTTTAGTTTTTTGAGTAAATTCCATACTATTTTCCACAGTGGCTGCACCAGTCTGCATGCCCATCAACAGTGTACTTGGGTTCCCTTTTCTCCACATCCTTGCCAGCACTTATTTGTTGATTTGTTAATGATGACCATTCTGACAGGTGTGAGATGGTGTCTCATTGTGGTTTTAATTTGCATCTCTCTGATGGCTAGTGATGTTGAGCATTCTTTCACATACCTATAGGCCATCTCTGTGTCCTTTTTAGAAAGTGTCTGTTCAGATCCTTTGCCCATTTTTTAATTGGGTTGTCTGTCTTCCTGGTGTTGAGTCATGTAAGTTCTTTATATGTTTTTGAGATCAAACTTTTGTCTGAGGTATCATTGGCAAACATGTTTTCCCATACAGTTGGTTCCCTTTTCATTTTACTGATGTTTTCTTTAGCTGAGCAGAAATTTTTTAGATTGATATAGTACCATTTATTTATTCTTTCTTTTATTTCCCAACCATAGGAAATATATTAGTGAAAATATTACTGCATGGACATCTGAAATTTTACTGCCTATGTTTTCCTCTAGGACTTTTATGGTGGCACAGCTTACATTTAAGTCTTTTATATGTCTTGAGTTTATTCGGGTGTATGGTGTACATTGGTGGTCTAGTTTCATTTTTTTGCATGTCCCTGTCTAGTTTTCCCATCACCATTTGTTGAAGAGGCGATTTTTATTCTATTTTATGCTCTTCTTTTGTCAAATATGAATTGTAGAAATCTTGGTTTATTTCTTTTTTGAAAATAAATCTGTTTTTCATTAAACTTTTTAATATATAGTTCATTGATTATTCTGTTACAGTTATCCCATTTTTTTTCCCCTTTGCCTGCCTCTGCCCGGTTACACTACTACCTGCCAGCAATCCCACCCCCACCCTCACCCCCCATAGTTTATACCCATGTGTCATGCATATAAATTCTTTGGCTTTACCATTTCATGTACTATTCTTAATACCCCTCTGTCTATTTTCAGCCTACCAATTTTGCTTCTTATCCACTGTATCATTTCATTCTTTCTCCCCTTTCACCCTTCTAGCTGATAACCCTGTAAATGATCTCTATACTTAAGATTGTGTTTCTCTTTTGGTTGCTTGCTTACTTTGTTTTTTATTTTTTATTTTTTAGATTCTATTGTTGATATTTGTGAGTTTGTTGTCATTTTAATATTAAGAGTTTTGATCTTCTTTTTCTTAAATAAGTCCTTTTAACATTTTATATAACTTGGTGATGATGAACTCCTTTAGTTTTACCTCATCTGGGAAGTACTTTATCTACCCTTCCATTTTAAATGATAACTTTGATAGATAAAGTAATCTTGATTGTAGGTCCTTGCTTTTCATCACTTTGAATACTTCATGCCAGTCCTTCCTTGCCTGCAAAGTTTCTTTTGAGAAATCAGCTGGTAGTCTTATGGGTACCACCTGGTAGGTAACTCTTCCTTTTTCTTGCTGCTTTTAAGATTCTCTCTTTATCTTTAACCTTTGGCATTTTAATTATGATGTGTCTTGGTGTGATCCTCCTTGTGTCTAGTTTGTTTGGGGCTCTCTGCGCTTCTATGTCTATTTCCTTCACCAAATTAGGGATGTTTTCCTTCATTATTTTTTCATATAAGTTTTCGATTTCTTGCTCTTCCTCTTCCTCTTCTGGCACTCCTATGATTTTGATGTTGGCATGTTTAAAATTGTCCCAGAGGTTTCTAAGCCTCCCTCATTTTTTTTTTCTCATTGATTTAAAACCTGGTTTGCTTCCCTTCTCCATTGGTTTTACTCCATTGATGTGGATTTTCCTTCATTTCACTTAGCCTTCACTTTTTCTCTTCTGCATTTGCCATACTCAAGCATATCTGTCAAGTCTGTCAGTATCATTATCACCAGTATTTTGAACTCTGCATCTGATAGGTTGGCTATTTTCTTACCACTCAGTTCTCCCACTGGAACCTTGATATGCTCCCTCCTTTTCTCCATACTTCTTTGTCTGATCAACTTGACAGCCTTCTATGTTTGCCTGTGTCTTAAGTAGAGCTGTCACACTCATTATGTATTAAGGGACAGAGCCTTTCATATTCATAAATGTAGGGGTACCTGTTTCATCACGTTGTGGCACTGTATGTGGGGGAGGGGTCTGAGAGGGAACAAGGTTGCCTACTCAGCATTCACCCCCTTTTCACTAAACAAATGGACTCTGCTGAATGACAGGTAGTTACCTCCACAACCCCAACCTCCACTGGTTTTCAGTCAGAAGCAATGTGGCTTCATTTTCCCCTGTGCTGGAACCCTGAGCTGCTTGGTCTAGTCTGGGGCTGGGATAGTTCCTCAGCTTTTCTTCTTAACTTTTGTAATGTGTGACTGCACTTTCTACTGGCCAGCCCCAGCCACTTGCTACTTCTGCCAAAGTTGCCACCACCTCTGCTGGTGCTGCTGCCAAAGGTGCCACTACTGCCACCATTGCCTCTGTCATTGCTGGTGCAGCCTCTGCTGCCACTGCTGCCACTCCCCAACCTCTGTGCCCTGGATCTGCCCCTGTCTGAATGAGTATTTCTTCTTTATTTCTTTGTTGGACTTCCCTTCAGTTCAAGTTTCTGGAGCTTTTGAATGTTTTTTATAGTTTTGAGATAGATGTGTTCCTTCTTAGTTGTGAAGCTTGATGCAATGTGTCTACCTACACCTCCATTTCGGTCTGAAGTCTGTTACATTTTCTTTTTGTTTTATATTACTTGTTATTTTAACCTAGATACCTAAAGAGTTATTTCTTTAAACTCTAATTACTCTATATATAATATATATATTCTAGCAAATCTATATATATAATCCTCATCTAAGGATATTTTTTTTATTGCTTTTTAGAGAGAGAAGAATGGAGGAAGGAAGTGAGAGAGAGGGAGAAATATTGAAATATTTATTGATTGGTTGCCTCCATATGCATGGGGCCAGGGATATTACCCACAACCTAGGCATGTGCCCTGACCTGGAATTGAACCAGCAAACTTTTGGCTATGGGATTACACTCCAAACAATCAAGCCACATTGGCCAGGGTAAGAATATATCTTGATACTGATCAATGTAGGTCAGTTTTTCCAGGCATGTGAACTACTCTAACAGTATGTTGATAATTTCTTTTTTAAAATCATTTTTAATTTTTCAATTACAGTTGACATAATATATTACTTTCAAGTATACATCCCAATGACTAGATATTATATAACTTAGTGATCATTCTAATAAGTCTTGTACCTGATACCATACATACATTTTTCTTGGGAAAAATACTTTCATAAGCAATATTTATAAAATATTTTAAACCAATTCAATTTTGTTGGCAAGAAATCATCTCATTGTCTCAAAATAGCGGGGATAGAATTGACTTGTGATATTAGTCTAAAGATACGAATAAGCTTTGTTAAAACAAGATTCTGTCTAGTAAGTTGCATATTTTCTTTTCTTTTCTTTTGGGTATACAATATTTAAAAGTTTTATAACATGTATTTATTTCTTTTTTTCAAGTCTTCACCAAAGGATATGTTTATTGATTTTAGAGAGAGAAACGTTAATGTGAGAGAGAAGCATTAATCAGTTGCCTCTCATACATACCCCAGATTATGTATTTTGATTGGGAATTGAACCTACAGTCTTTTGGTGTATGGAACAATGCTCCACCCAACTGATCAACCTAAACAGGGCTACAACCTGCATTTCTTTTCTCTTATTTTTTCTTAATTTATTTAATTTTACTGTTGTTGTGTATTATATCCATCCCATTTGTACTCCCCTCTCCCTTCCCCACCCACCCACTCTCCACCAAAGTCAATCCCACTTGTTGTCCATGTCCATGGTCCTTCCATTCTAGTTCCTTGACTAAACTGCTCCCCTTTTTTGCTTTCTCATCCCCTCTCCTGCCTTCTCCCTGCCCACTGAAGGCCTATTCATTGTATTCATGTATCTGGTTCTGTTTTGCTTGTTTGTTTGTTTTGTTTGTTAGTGTCCTATAATGGATGAGATCATATGGTATTTGTCTTTCACTGACTGGCTTATTTCACTAAGCATAATACTTTCTAGTTCCATCCATGTTGTTGCAAAGGTTAGGAGTTCCTTCTTTCTTTCTGCTGTGTAGTATTCCATTGTGTAAATATACCAAACTTTTTGATCCAATCATCCACTGATGGGCACTTAGGCTGTTTCCAGCACTTGGCTATTGTAAATAGTGCTGCTATAGGTTCTTCTGAATTGGTGTTTCAGGGTTCTTCAGGTATGGTCCTAGTAGTGGAATTGCTGGATCAAAAGACAGTGCCATTTTTAGTTTTTGAAGGGAACTGCATATTATTTTCCATAGTGGCTGCAACAGCCTGCATTCCCACCAAGAGTGCACCAGGGTTCCCTTCTACTCACATCCTTGCCAACACTTGTTTGTTGATTTGTTGATGATTGCCATTCTGACAATGTGTGAAGTCAAGATGTGAAGTGGTATCTTATTGTGGTTTTCATTTGCACTTCTCTGATAGCTAGTGATGTTGAGCATTCTTTCATATGCCTTTGGGCCCTTTGTATGTCTTCCTCAGTTAGCTGTTTGTTTAAGTCTTTTGCCCAATTTTTAAATTGGGCTATCTGTCTCCCTGGTGTTGAGTCACATTAGTTCTTTATATATTTTGGAGATCAAACCTTTGTCTGAAGTATCATTGGCAAATATGTTTTTCCATACAGTTGGTTCCTCTTTAATTTTGCAATTTTGCTGGTATTTTCTTTAGCTGAACAGAAACTTTTCAGTTTGATGTGGTCCTATTTGTTTATTTGTTCTTTGATATCCTTTGCCCTTGGAGAAGTATCAGTAAACATATTTCTGTGTAGAATATCTAAAATTTTACTGCCTATATTTTTCTCCAGGACCTTTATGGTGGCACTACTGTTTAAGTCCTTTATCCATCTTGTGTTTATTCTGTTGTATGGTGTAAGTTGGTGGTTTAGCTTAATTTTTTTGCATGTTGCTGTCCAGTTCTCCTAACACCATTTGTTTAAGAGACGGTTTTTTCTCCATTTGATGTTCCTTCCCCCTTTGTCGAGTATTAATTGACCATGGAGTCCTGGGTTTATTTCCGGGCTCTCCATTCTGTTCCATTGATCTATGTGTCTATTCTTATGCCAGTACCAGACTGTTTTGATTATAGTAGCCTTGTAGTATAGTTTGATGCCCAATATTATGTTTCCTCCCATCTTGTTCTTCTTTCTCAAGATTGCTGTGGCTATTTGTGGGTGTTTTTGGCTTCATATAATTTTTTGAAGTACTTTTTCTATGTGAAATCTGTCATTGGTATTTTAATTGGGATTGCATTGAATCTATAGATTGCTTTGGGTAGTATGGACATTTTAATGATGTTAATTCTTCCCATACATGAACATGGTATATGCTTCCACTTATTTGTATCTTCCTTCATTTCTTTCTTCAGTGTTCTCTAGTTTTCTGAGTGCTGGTGTTTTACCTCCTTGGTTAAGTTTATTCCTAAGTACTTTATTTTTCTTGTTGCTATGGTTATTGGAATTTGTTTTCTAGCTTCTATCTCTGATGTTTCATTATTGGTATACAAAAATGCTTTTGATTTCTGATTATTGACTTTATATCCAGCTATTTTGCTAAATTGGCTTAGGTCCAGTAAGATTTTGGTGGAGCCTATCAGGTTTTGTATGTACACTATCATATCATCTGCAAATAATGACAGTTTTACTTCCTCCTTTCCAATTTGGATACATTTGATTCCCTTTACTTCTCTGATAGCTATGGCTAGAACTTCCAAAATGATATTGAACAGAAGTGGAGAAAGTGGACAGCCTTGCCTTGTTCCTGATCTCAGGGGGAAAGCTTTATTTTTTGCCCATTAAATATGTTGGCTTCAGGTTTCTCATATATGGCCTTTACTATGTTGAGGTATGCTCTCTCTATTCCCATTTTGCTGAGTGTTTTTTATCATTAATGGTTGCTGTACTTTAGCAAATGCATTTTCAGCACCTATTGATATGATCACATGGTTTTTGTCTTTCATTTTGTTGATGTGGTGTATTACGTTTATTGATTTGCAAATGTTGCACCATCCTTGCATCCCTGGGATGAAACCCACTTGATCATGGTCTATGATCTTCTTACTGAATTGCTGGATCTGGTTGGCTAATATTTTGTTGAGAATCTTAGCATCTATTTTCATCAGAGATACTGGCCTATAGTTTTCTTTCTTAATTGTGTCTTGACCTGGTTTTGGGATTAGAAAAATATTGGCCTCATAGCAAGAGTTTGGGAGTCTTCCCTCTTGTTGGATTTTTTGGAATAGGTTGAGAAGGATAGAAGTTAGTTCTTCTTTAAATATTTGGTAGAATTCACCTGTGTATCGATCTGGTCCAGGGATCTTTGGAGATGGGTTTGGGAGATTTTTGATTACTTCTTCAATTTCACTATTGGTCTATTTAGGCTTTCTGCTTCTTCTGGATTCAATTTTGGTATTTATACATTTCCAGAACTTTGTCCATTTCACCCAGGTTGTCATATTTCTTGTCATATAGTTGTTTGTAGTAACTTCTTACAATCCTTTGTATTCCTGAAGTATCGGTTGTGATTTCTCCTCTGTCATTTCTGATTATGTTTATTTGGGTGCTTTCTCTCTTTTTGTTGATGAGTCTGGTTAAAGGCTTGTCAATTTTGTTTATATTTTCAAAGAACCAGCTCCTGGACTTATTGATCCTTCAAACTGTAGTTTGAGTCTCTAAGTTATTTAATTCTGCTCTGATCTTGGTGATTTTTTTTTCCTTTTACTTGCTCGGGGCTTTGTTTGTTGTTGCTCCTCTAGTTCTTGCAGCTTTATGGTTAGGTTGTTTGTAGAAGCTTCTTCTATCCTTTTTAGGTAGGCCTGTATTGCTATGAATTTCCCTCTGAGGACTGCCTTTGCTGTGTCCCATAGGTTTTGGGCTGTTGTGTATTCATTGTTATTTGTTTCCAGAAACTTTCGGATTTCATCTTTGATCTCATTGTTAACCCATTCCTTACTCAAAAACTTGTTTTTTGGTCTCCATGAATTAGAGCATTTATGTATTTTCCCCTCGAGGTTGGTTTCTAGTTTCAAGCCATTCTGATCTGAGAAGATGATTGGTATAATTTCCATTTTCCCTTATTTGTGGAGGCTTGTCTTGTGACCTACCATGTGGTCTATCTTAGAGAATGTTCCACGTGCATTTGAAAAGAATGTGTATTTTGCTTCTTTGGGGTGGAAGATTCTGTATCTATCAAGTAGGTCCATTTCCTCTAGAGTGTTGTTCAATGCCACTATATCCTTGGTGTTTTGCTGTTTGGAAGATCTGTCCATTGTTGATAGTGGGGTATTAAAATCCCCTACTATTAGTGTGTTGCTGTCTATATCCTTCTTGAAGTCCTCCATGATTTTCCTTATATAGTTTGGAGCTCCTATGTTGGGTGTATATATGTTTACCAGAGTTATACCTTCTTGATGGATTGTTCCCTTAAGTATTATGAAATGTCCTTGTTTGTCTCTTTTTATGACCTTCATTATAAAATCTATTTTGTCTGAAATAAGTATTGCTACTCCAGGCTATTTTTCATGTCCATTTGTTTGATGTGTATTTTTCCATCCCTTTCCTTTTAATCTCTGTCAATCTTTTGTTCTAAGGTGGGTCTCTTAAAGACAGCATATATGTGGGTCAAGTTTTCTTATCCACTCAGCTACCCAGTGTCTTTTGATTGTTGCATTTAATCCATTTAAATTTAATGTTATTATTATTTTTTTGTTTTGTTTTGTTTTGTGTTTTAAATTTTATTGTTGTTGTATTACATCCATCCCCTTTTTGCTCCCCTCCGTCCCCCTTAATGTTATTATTGATTGATACTTATTTATTGCCACTTTTCCCATTTGTATCTGTATTCCTCTCTCTCTGTTTCTTCATTATTTTTTAAAGCAGACCCTTTAGCATGTCTCGCAATGCTTGTTTGGTAGAGATGTATTCTTTTAGTCTTCTTTTGTCTGGGAAACTCCTTATTTCTCCTCCTATTTTGAATGAGAGCCTTACTGGGTAGAGTATTCTTGGTTGCAGTCCTTTGTTTTCCATTACTTGGAATATTTTTTGCCATTCCTTTATGGCTTGTATTGTTTCTGTTGAATAATCATTTGAGAACCTTATTGGAGCCCCCTTATACATTATTTGCTGTTTCTTTCTTGATGCATTTAGGATTCTCTCTTTATCTTTGAAATTTGCCATTTTAATTATAATGTGTCTTGAAGCGGATCTGTTTGGATTCATCCTCATTGGGACCTTATGTGCTTCCTTCAGTAATGTTTTCACTCATCATGTTAGGGAAGTTTTCTATTATTTTTTTGAACAGGTTTTCCATTCCTTGTTTCTCTTCTCCTTCTGGTATCCCTATGATATGGATATTTTTGCATTTCTTGTTGTCCTGCAGCTCTCTTAAAACCTCTTCATTCTTGTTTAGCCTTTTTTTATCCTGTTGCACTGTCTTGGAACATTTTTCTATCTTGTCCTCCACCTCGCTGATCCGATCCTCTGCTTCCTCTAGCCTGCTTTTGATTCCTTCTACTGCATTCTTCAGTTCAGAAATCATATTCTTCATTTTCCTCTGGCTCTTACTGATAGTTTCTATGTCCTATTTAATGCTGATGTAGTTCTCAGTAGGTTCCTTTTAGCTTTCCTGGAGTTCTTTGTTGTTCCTCTGGGGTTGTTGATAGTTTTCTTTGAGCTGGCTAAGCTCATCGAGCTTTTCTATCAGCATTATTTTGAATTCCATATCTGATAGTTTGTTTGCCTCTGTTTCATTTAGTGATCTTTCTGGGGATTTCTTTTCTTATTTTGGTGATGGACTGTTTCTTTTTCTCCTCATTTTAAGGTTTTATTGTAATCCAATCAGACTGTGATCAGTTGCCAGGCTAAGTAACTGCTAGGCTGGAAGTATTGATTTAGTTGTAATCCTATCAATCTGTGATCCACCACCAGGCTCAGATGCTATTTGGGGTGACACACCAATTCAGTTTTAAATCAATGAATCAGCTACCAAACTCAGGCGCTGCTGGGCTAGACAGAGAGGTTCAATTGTAATCCAATGGATCAGCCAACTGCTCAGGTGCAGCCTGGTGGGACAGATTCAGACGTAAATCAATGAATCTGTGTATCAGCTACCTGGCTCAGGTGTCACTGGGCTAGGTAGCAAGGTACAATTTTAATCCAATGAATATGTGATTAGCTACCAGGCTCAGGTGGTGCAGGGCTTGACTGAAAGATTCTATTGTAATCCAATGAATTTGTGATCAGCCGCCAGGCCCAGAGGTCAATGGGCAGGTGAAACCAACTCAGTTGTGAACCAATGAATCCACGATCAGCCACCAGGCTCAGTCACTACTGTGTGGAGCTGACTGACCCAGCTGTGAGAGAGTTTGTACTCAGCTGCCAGGCCCAGGTGCTGCTAAGTGAGAAATACCTCTTCAGGTGCCAACTATTGTATCTATGCTCAGACACAGCAGGGAGGGAGAGATTTATTTAGATGTAAGTCAAAGAATTGTGATTAGTGCTCTCAAGGAACCAGGCTCCCGCACCGCTGGGCATGGCAGATTGCTTCCAGTGGGCGGGCCTATGAAGACTTCTCATAGGTAAGCCGCTTGGCACAGCACAGTCCCCCTGAGGTGTGGGCGATGAGTCAGCACCAGGATCCCCACAGCCGCTTCCCCACTTCTCTTCTCCAAGCCACCACCCCAAACTCTCCCCACACATCTCCAGTCTTCTCTGCCCTCCCTTCACTGGAGCCCAGGGTAGGTGGGTGCTAATATATTGTTGCTGTGGTCACCCTGGTAGTTCTGTGTCTCCAGAACTTTCTCAGGCCAGCAAACTCCAGGGCTTTCCGCCATTCTCAGCTGGATGCTGCTCTACTCTCAGCCATGTTGCTGTAGCCGGGACACCCAGCTGGGGGACCAGAACCCACCCTTCTCAGGTGAAGCCCCCAACTCCATCCCTTCTGCGGCTGCCTCCAGTGGGGGCCCAGCCAGCCCTCTTGCGTTTCCATGATTCCTACCAGTCACATTGTGATGAAGTGGCCCCTTCTGTTCTATATGAAGTTATAGGATCTCTTTCCAGCTGGTGTTCTGTTGGTAATTCCAGCTGACATTTTCTCCAACAAAGTAATTCCAGATGTGACCTGGGAGGAGATTGGTGTACTCCTCCACCATCTTGCTGGAACTATTCTGCATTTCTTATTATAAAAGCAATGTAGATTTGTTATAGAAAATTTTGGAAAATAAGAAGTCTCACAATTCCACCACCCAAAATAATGACTATTAGCATTTTTAATTTTTCCCTTAATTAAAAAAAAAATTGTGTGTGTATTCTTTTTTTTTTTTTGGTTTTCACATAAGTCATTCTTTGTATTAAGTAGACAATTCTTTTGTGAAAATTATAACTTAGTCTTTCTAATAGCCTAAATAGTGAGTGACAGTGAAAACCAGCCCATTTTCCTTGGCCATTGCAGCCAAGATATCCAGCAGTCCAGTGGCTTGGAGGTGAGCTTATTTCTTTCTTTCTTTTTTTTTTTAATTTTATTGCTGTTGTATTACATCCATCCCTTTTTTGCTCCCCTCTGTCCCCCTCCCCACCCACCCCTTCCCCCCAAAGTCAATCCCACCTGTTGTCCATGTCCATGGTTCCTTTATACTAGGTTCTTGTCCAAGCTGCTCCCCTTCTTTCCCTCTGCCTCCCCCCTCCCCCCAACCCCTTTACCCCTGACCACTGAAGGCCTATTCCTTGTATTCTTACACTTGGTTCTGTTTTGCTTGTTGTTAGTTTTGCTCATTATTGTCCTGTAATGGGTGAGATCATATGATACCTGTCCTTCACTGACTGGCTTATTTCACTAAGCATAATACTCTCCAGTTCCATCCATGTTGTTGTTGCAAAGGGTACAAGTTCCTTCTTTCTTTCTGCCATATAGAATTCCATTGTGTAAATGTACCAAAGTTTTTTGACCCAATCATCCACCGATGGGCACTTAGGCTGTTTCCAGCACCTGGCTATTGTAAATAGTGCTGCTATGAACATAGGTGTACATAGGTTCTTATGAATTGGTGTTTCAGGATTCTTTGGGTATAGTCCAAGTAGTGGAATTGCTGGATCAAAAGGCAGTTCCATTTTTAGCTTTTTAAGGAAACCCCATACCGTTTTCCACAGTGGCTGCACCAGCCTGCATTCCCACCAACAGTGTAGGAGGGTTCCCTTTGCCCCGCATCCTCACCAACACTTGTTGTTTGTTGATTTGTTGATGATTGCCATTCTGACAGGTGTGAGGTGGTATCTTAATGCAGTTTTAATTTACATCTCTCTGATGACTAGCGATGTTGAGCATTCTTTCATATGCCTCTGGGCCCTTTGTATATCTTCCTCAGTGAGTTGTCTGTTCAGGTCCTTTGCCCATTTTTTAATTGGGCTGTCTGTCTCCCTGGTGTTGAGTTGCATTAGTTCTTTGTATATTTTGGAGATCAGACCCTTGTCTGAGGTATCATTGGCAATTATG